>APFE030928219.1:0-18755 GCA_000404065.3 Pinus taeda | reverse complement strand
TACTATACCATCTGTGTGATCATCAACAGATGTGGAGACGGAATGGGTAGCCACATAATTGACCTATGGCGGGAAAGGTGCTACTTGCAAATAAGAGTCGATAAGGGATGATAGTTGCAAAGGAGGCGCTTGGTGACCAGTGAACGACAATTGATCAACAAGCATAATTCTCCCTTCATGGGGAAAACAAACCACACATAAAAGTGAAGAAACAAGAACTCCCATGACATAAACATAGTCACGTCCAAGGAGAAGATAGAAATCTAAGGGACCTTGGACTACCATCATGTCTATATAGACGGTCTTCCCTTCCAAAGTAATAGGGAACTTCGGAAGGACCCCTAAGGGTTGACTGGTTCCTCTATTGAAAGCCAACAAATTCTGAGTGACAGGCACAAGATGTGGGGAGACCAAAGCTTTCCAAGTAGTAGAATACATGATGCTAACAGACAAGCCTTCATCTAATATAGTGCTAGGTACTACCATATTATAGGCTTGTACTGTAATCTGGAAAGACACATAAGATGGAAGGCGGAAAGTAGACAATGGACCCCAATCGAAAGAGACGATAAAACTACTTGGTGGGTGTATCATATGATTTCCCCCATGCTCTGCAGGAATAGAGGAAGGACTCTCCTGAACAACCGGGATGGGAGGGTCACTCTTTGATTCATTAGAATATGAGGAGATGAGAAGAACATGAGAAGTATAATCACCACTCTCTCCGAGAATAGAGTGAGAAACTGGTGGCAGAACTAAATCGACACTCTTTTCGACCAACGGCTGGTCGGGAACAAACACAAGGGAGTCTCACTTAGGAAGAGCAAGATGGGAAAGAGATGAATCCAAGTAAATCTCTTTACCAACCAGGATAGGATCAGAAGAAAGCCTCTGATAACCAATAGGAAGTTGGGGTCGAGGAGCTACAAGGTTTTCTAAAACTTTTGAAACTTTATTCATAAGAGGACAAAGGTGAAGAAGATGCTCTCCTCACATAACCTACGGGGAATCTAATCTTCCCTTTCTTCTTACCATCGCTAATCGAGGGTGTAGCATCGACATGATATCCAAAGTTCGACAGGGATGGTCGATCCAGATCTTGAGACCATACCTCTAAGACTCTGGGAATGCGAGGACAGTCTCAATGGAGATGGTCACCCTTACACGGCCTGCAAGGGAATTTTACCTTTCATGAAGGATCAGAAGGTTTGTCAACAAGGGGTTCATTTGGAGTAATAGCTACACGGTTAGTCTCTCACTTATTTGACTTCTTCTTCTTCATCTTCTTCTTCTTCTTAGCCTCCTGGTTACTGGATTTCAAACTTTCACCAAGCGAAGTAGAAGAGGAAGAGGAAGAGGAATAAACAAGGGAAGAAGGGGAGAGGTCAACCTTAGAATCAACGTGATGTGATTCAAATGAAGGAGACATTTGGACAAGAGTCGAGACCCTCGGGATTACCGAGGTCGAAAACAACCAGACAGGCAGACCAATGGTTAACCCAGGGAGGGACAACGTTGCCATATAAGGAGCACCATCATTTCCAAAATGAGGAAAAGGACCAAGATTCCCATCTGAGGGGAACCCTTGATTGTTGGACTTTAGAAATGTCACCATTGGAATTGACCCTAAAGAATTACTAAGCAAGATAACTTTTAACAGGAATATTTCGTGGAAAGTTAATTTTAGAACACTGAAACAAAACTTTATCTTTTCATGTTTTAAGAGTCGAGAAAGGGACGAAAGATGACTCTACTCGCTTTTGGAGTTAGTGAGCTCAAAAGGACAAGTGTTTGATGATCTTTTCAAATTTAAAGAGTAAGTAAAGATCAAAAATGACTACTCAGGGTATTCTAGGTATGAAGGATTACTAGGTAACCGTGAACTATAGAATACCTCCCGACGAACCGAGAAGTACAGGCAGGCAATCTCCCTGAATTCTATGTTTGGTGTATCACGTTTACAAGGTGGCAGACTCAGCTTCCTATGGATAAAGGATTGCAAACCTAGTGGGGTCTCCCTTTATATACATGACGGTACAAGGAGCACAAATCCGTACTAGCACTATCTAGTGCCAAAGCAAACGACAACTGCTAGGTTTAAAGACGTTGGAACATGTCTCTAGCCTAAACTACTAAATGTGAGTGTTAAGTTTCAATTCTTCATTAGGTTAATTCAATAAATTTTAATGGTTAATCTTGAATTAGGTTTCAATTTCAAGGCCCTACCACTGTCATTTGAAAAAACTCCTACACGCATCTATATGAGAAAAGAGATCTTTGTCTTCGATGAAAATTAACACTAATTCAGAGATAGGGAACACAAAATCAATGCATCAATCAAAGAATGGAATATTTCTCTAATACATCTCCTAAATGCACTTAATATTCCTATAACAACATAAGAAGTTTCATTTCATTTCCAATGCTTATGATGATGCAACTCTAGCTTCTCAATAACGCTACGAATGCAATACTTTTGATAAAGTAAACTAGAATAATGTTCTCCTTTTCTTAAAATGCAAAATGAATTTTTACATAAAGCACTTTAAATGAAAATTTTCACAATTCCAAACAAACAAGCATCAATCAAATCCAAAGCATTATAAATGAAACTAAAAGCAACTTCTTCCCTGAATTGAACAAACCAAACACATAAAAGCTTCAATTGACAAACCAAGCAATGTAATCTATGCTTGGAAAGAGAAAAGAGACACTCAAAATAAGAGAAAAAATAAGACTCTTTCACTCATTCAATTGAAAATGAAGCATCCTAGTCACTTCTGGGAGGAAGAAGAGAGTCTGAGGGTCAAGACACACTCACACTGGAATGGGAGAAATTTTGATTTTTTCTTAATTGAAAGATTGGAGCAACTTTTGGGCCAAAAGTATCACTGATCGGCATGACCGCCACGACTTTCAGGATAAAACTAGTGATGATAGGCTTGATCGGCACGATTGTTTGGCCAAAAATAGCGTTAATCAAGGGATTCAAAGAAAAAATAAAAACGAACTTCACACAAGGCCATACTTAACACATCAGAGGGTGGGATAAACCAAGAAAGCACACAAAGCAAGCTAAATGAAGCTTTCTAGTTAGGGAGAAGACAGTCTAAAAGGTTTACGGGGCAAAATCATAAGAGAAAAACACATTGGCCAAGATTGGGGACAAACCCTAATCTTCACTTATAAGCATCGACGCAACTATCTAACTAACAACAAGTGCCAGAGGCTGGTCGGTGCGACTATTTCTTAGCAAATTGCTCGGATCGACATGACCCTCAGTGGATTAAATGTGTTGATTGAGGGAGCCAAGAAAAAAAATATAAAAAAAAAAAATTGAAATAGGGACTAGATCTGCTACTATGAATTTTAGACTCAAGCCAGTAAGCAGGAGGAAAGAAACAGAACCAAAGCAAAAAAATGGAACTAGAAAATTTCCAACGAAATCATGAAATCCAAGACAAACAAAAGGATGTACTCCCCAGTGGAGTCGCCAATTTGTGGTGAAGTAAAATTATAAGTGCAGACATAAACAAATTCCTCTAACCCAATGATGGGTCTAGCCACAACATATACATTCTATGGAATATTTCCTTAGGTTAGAACCAATTAAAAGGTCCTACCTCTTATTACACTTATCCCGTTTGATGATGTCCTTTCTTGCTCGCTCCAGCTATCTCTCACTTCCTTCTTCAGGCGCCTGAAACAAGTAAACAACAGCAAACAACAACCATGATAATAGACAAATTGTAATTCAACCTACTTAACAAGTGAAGAAACATTAAGCCATGAATATTTAAGATGACAAAACATGTAGGAAATCAATCGATAGTTGCATATATATTGATATCAAAGAGAGATTACAACCATTGCCTTGACGTTGTGGTTCTCCTCTGACAAGACCAGGTTACCACACACTTCTGCTAGCATTCCATGATGGCCTCAATCAACAATAGTTTTAATGCTCTTCCCTTTAGGCTTCACTCCAAACCAAATCACACTTCTCCCTCACAAAACTAGACAGCTACAATTATGAATAACTTGTTGTTTACTCCAAACAAAAATAACACTAGCACACCAACATTAACACTCTAAAACTTCAACGCTCACTTGTGCTTGGGAAGAAAGGAGGTTTATATAGGATGAATGGATGGGAGATGGATCCTCTTCTCATGGGAGAAGGTCTTGTCCCTTGAGGTAGTTCCATCATTATAGGGGAAAGGAGCCCAAACTGACATCCTCGACCCCATCTAACCAAACCATTTACGAGACTTCTGTTACGAAGCTTCTAGAGCTGGAAGCTTCGGCTCCTAATTTAAAAAACTTTCCATAACAGGACCGGCATGAATGGAACACAGATCAGTCGCTATGGTCGGTGCTAGGGATAGTGCTAATCTTTGCACATCGGCACGAGGGATACAAAGGTCATTAGCATCGGTCTTGTAAACTAGATAGAACAGAATTTTCAGGGGAAATGGTGCAAAAGGAAATTGATTTGCTCATGAAGAGGGACACAAATGGAGTTTCTTCATGAAGGCAAAGCATGTGGGGTTCGCTATAGAGGTCCTCCATGATCAAGGAACATGGAGTACAGGGATAGTGACAAAATTTTGCGTAACAAAGGAAAAATTATCTTTCTTCGTAGCCTTGTTAAGTTCCCTATAGTCAACACAAATTCTCCACTTCCTATTCTTCTTGGGTTTTATAACAAGAGGAGACACCCACTCACTATCTGAGATAGGGTAAATGAATCTTACATCCAATAACTTCTGCAATTCTTCTTTCACAATATCTTTAAGTGTAGGGTTCATATTCCTATGGGGTTGGCATAAAGGTTTACATCCCTCTTTAATGTAGATGTGATGTGTACAAACTGAGGTATTCACCCCTTTCATCTCTTTATAGTCCCAAGAAAAGGAATCAAGATGTTGTCTCAACACATTGAGTAATTGTTCTTCTTTCTCATCTAAGAGGGAAAGATTGATTTTTAGGGTTTTATATGGATTTATTTCCATAATCTTGGCATGATTTTGATCAGAACCAGCAGTGAATAGTTTTTCCCATAAATTTTTCTCAGGTTTCCCTAAAGATACCTCTACTAGTTTGTCAATTTGAATGGCAACAGGATGTTGGGCTTGCAGAAAAATTCCAATAAGATCATCCTCTTCTAGTTGCATGCTTCCTATACAATGGTTTCTAATGTACAGATTAGGTATGGGGATGATTGATATCATTCTTCTTATTCTTCTTCTTCTACCCTCATAGGAAAATCATGCTCAATAATAGGTTGATCAGGAGGGTATAATACAAGTTGCTTAGTGAGTTTTCCATTTTCAATTGTCATGTTTCCAGCCCAACAACTGATATAAGCATAAGCAGTAGCTAACTAAGGCCTCCCTAAGATGAGAGGATACCCATTGAACTTGGCCTTGGGTTGGAGTACAAGGAAATTTGTGGGGTACTCCTAGGAATTGATGGAGACCATCACATCCTCAATAACATCTTCAAGGGCTATTATGGATTTCCCTGCAAGTTGCAGCACCATGGTGGTTTTCCTTAGGTATCCTTGGAGGGTTGACCTTCAACATAGTTTCCCTCATCATGACATTGATTACAGCCCCAAGGTCAATCAATGTGTTGAGCACTGCAATCCTATTAATAAGTACATCCACTACCAGGCTATCATGATCCAAATACTTTGGGGAGATGACCTTCCCATGCATTAGATCAGCTAGTTGCCCAACAAAATTCTTAGTGGGGACATATCTTTTCTTCCTTCTAGGCCTCTTGAAGCACTCTTCCCTGATGAGTTTTTTATAGATGGGAACATATTTGATGGCCTGGAGGAGGGCTATTTTGACACACACGTTCTTTATTTTTCTGAAAAGTTCAGCCTCTTATGGGTTGTGTTTCTTACATTAGGCCAATCTTTCAGGATAGCAATGTATATTGGCTTGGGGTATTGTATTCCTTCTCTTATTCAAAATATTTTGATGGAGAAGGTGGGTGAGAATCTAGAAGTACCTTCCTAGACTGAAGGTTAATTTCTTGGATTTCAACAGCATAAGTAGGGTAGGATGTCTCCCCACTGTAGACCTATTGGGCTTACTTGTTGTTTCAGTTTGGATTGGTTTGGGTAAGAATTTGAGAATATATGGATGGATTATTATGGGGTAGTTGTGGTTGAGGAGGAGGAGGAGGCCCTAAGGTAGGTGGTTGGGATACGAAGGGCCTCCATCCTTGCGAAGGATTTCTCCATTTAGAAGGTTGGGGCTTATATGGCTAGAAGGGTGGATTGACAAGATGAGGAGGATAGGACTAAGGAGAAGGCATGGACCAAGGTGAGTTGTTTGGAGGATACCGAGGCTAAAAAGTTGTACTCTAATTTGGATTGAAAGAAGAATGGTTTACACCTTGCATGCCTTGCTAATATGGTCAAGGGCTTTGTGGCCTTATTTTATTAACAAAACATAGTTGCTCCAGGCCACCTTTTATCCCTTGGTATACTTCTTTCAGACCTCAAGTGTGATTCTCTTCACAAACTCAGCATATTTCTATTACATTTAATGGGAGCCTATTTCTAGGGTGCCTCTTGGTGCATCTAGGGAAAAATATAGCAAGTTCCCTTTTTTCCTCCTCTTGTTTCTTCTTAATATATAAGATAAAGAAAAATTATGCAACATTTTACTCTTAAAATATTCTAGCATATTCCTTATTTCATGTTTGATGGTTGAGGTAGAGGGTGAATAATTTCCTAGACCTTGACAAGATCTACCTCTTTTCCTTGTAGCCCTAAAGTGGTTCTTAAATATTGTCTTGATGTCATCATAATTTAGTTGGTAAATATCTCCACTCGATAGTATGTTAATGGTTTCCATTAGTTCATCGTTGACTCCTCTGAGTAACACAAGCTTTACTTACTTCGAGTCAAGGGTGAAATTGGCTCTCCTATAGCCGAGTTGAAATATTTCTTCATAGTCCTCTAGGGACTCATCTATCCCCTGATTCATTATAAATATTTCCGCCTTGGTGTCCATGGATCCACAATAGTCTTTTTACTTCTTATTGAAGTCTTTCTACATTTGATCCCAAGTGGTTTTGATGCCTCCTTTAAAACTCATTAACCAATGTAAGGTTGCATCCTTCGGAGTAGAAGGAAAAAAACTTAGATTCTTCTCGTCAAAAGTGTATTCATAGATTCTACAAACCACATCAAAATCAAACATGAATGTATCAGGGTCCTCAGAATCTAGGCCATGGAAGTTTAGGATATCAGTGGAGCTCATGTTTTACATTTTGGCTTCCTCATTGGTTTCTCTGATATGAAAGAGCTCGAGCTTCATGTTTTTAGCCATCTCTTGGGTAGGTGATGTAGGTTCTTCCTCCCCTATAGGTTCTTCAAAGACATTTGGTTGTTCACCTAAAGGGTTCTCCAAATCCCCTATTGATTTGTTGTTGGCTGTTAGTTTTTATGTGATAATTTCAACTTCAGCTTTATAAACACATGCTTGTCCATTGCTTCATGTGCATGGTTTGCTTATCATGTTTGTGATTGGAAACAAGTAAATTTCATCAATTTTTATGTGAAAAACATGAACAAAGTAGCATAAAAAACAAGTGTTGAACAACAACAATGAGAAGTACAACAAACCATCAACATGAACACTTAACATAGTGTTTTGATGAAGGAATTCACACCTCCTGGCTACATCTCCTTGGTCTAGCTTCCATGGCTTGGGCCTCTGTATTATCTCAATATGTCAAAAATGTTGTTTACAAAGCTCTACTATTCCTGAAACCTACTTCAATGTGTTTAGCATGTCAAAATCATCTAGGAACACCTTTTCCTGAGCTCAATTTGGTCGAAATTTGCTCTAGTTATGACATAAACAGTTGTCTCCTAGAAAACCTCCACCAAAACTAGAGGAACTACAGTTGCTTTTACTAACCTTGGAGTTGGTGCTGATTTTAGTGGGTTCACAAAAAGTGCCACCGAATTAAACTCAATTTAATTATGGTAATCGTGTTTAACTCTGAATTAATCTGGATTAATTAGCACTAATTACGCAACTAGTTAACTACCAGTTTTACAGTTTTTCCGAGCATGGTCACATGTCGTGGATTTTTGACAATTAATGCAACCTTCGTGCATTTAAATGACACAGTTAATCTTTAAGCGTTAGAGCCGGCGGGTAGTGTGGACACATGAAATGTTATTGGAGCTCGTGGTTATGTTCCCACCGGTTACAGCACGTGTTGTCCGTCGTTTACATAACGGTTTGATGTTACCATCAGGGTGTTCACATGGGAGGGTTGGCCCTCCTAACTCCCAACCATGAACACACGAAACTTTAAATATATGCAAACAAAATTACAATTAAGAAACAACTAGCAGTGTAGTGGTATGGCATGTACTTTGTTGGGAGAAGGTCCCGAGTTCAACCCCCAGCCTGCCACAAAAGTTTTTCACATTGCACGCCAAGATGACCTTTGGGGAGGGACACGTGGCGGCCTCTAGTCTTTCCACTTGTCCCCTACTCATTGATCTACCATTAACCAACCAAATCATTCCATGTCACCAACTTGAAAACCAAGAAAAATTTGATACTTGTCGAACCATGATTAAGCATTGACCACAGTTGACCTTGCACAGTCACCTACCACGTCAGCAGTACGGACTGCTGACTGTGCAACGACTGTGCATTTTTTTTTTTTTTGGCAAAGCAGACATAACTCAATATCTTCCTCATACAAACTCAGTTTTCAGTGAAATGATTTGTGTTGGGATTGTTTTGCCAAGACGGACGTGGTTGTTTAGGTTTCAATCCATTCTGAGAATTTTGATTTTTGAGCTAAATACTGAACATCTGATAATTCCTCCCCACTAGAAGCCTTTTGGACCCCAAAAGATACTATCATTTGTTTAGCAAGTGAGGGTATATCTCCCTCACCTTCTTGATCTGCAACCATTTGGCTTTAGAAGGCTTTTGTCCCTTGAGTCCCACTCTAAGGTATTCGACATTCCCTCTCTTCGAAGTTCTAGTTCTTCTGTCAAGTATGAGATCTTGCTGAAGTTCATCAAGATATTCTGGAAAGAAATCATCTATTGATGGTAACTAAACATGCTCTCCTTGATCATCAATCAAAGGAGGCTCAAACAATCTCAAATTCTTAACATTAACAACAGAATATATTTGCATATAAGGAGGCAAATCTAGCTTAAATGCAATGTTACCAATATTTTCTAGAATTTTAAATGGACCATAATGGATTGGCTTAAGCTTTTTACTTCCCCTTGAAGTCTCTCCTTACTAATATATAACCATACTTTGTCTCCAACTTGAAATTTGTGATCAACACGGTGTTTGTCATGCCTTTCCTTGTAGCTACTTTGACTTCTTTCAAGTTGTTCCTACACTATGTGATGTAGCAACTGAATTTTCTCTATGAACTTCCTTGCCTTATCAATGTCATTGTGGCCATCGATGGCGACATCTTTCTCAAATATGAAGTCCAATGGTGATCTTGGCAAGTACCCAAAACATGCCTCAAATGGTGATGTGTTTATGGAATAATGCTTTGCCCTGTTGTATGAATGTTGTATGTAATCCAACTGTTCATCCCACAACTTGGGATGTTTGCTACAATATCCTCTAAGAAGATGAATGATTGTCCTATTGACCACCTCGGTTTTTCCATTTGTTTGTGGATGAAAGGTTATACTCGTATTCAACTTTGTGTCCATCATGTCTCACAAATTTGACCAAAAATTCCCAACAAATTGAGAATCATGATCACTTACAATGGAAGTAGGAAGACCAAAATGAACCCAAATGTTTTGAAGAAAATATGAGTTGTTTGTTCAGCTGTAATTTTCTTTGTACATGGTGTTAGTATGCACATATTGTTAAACCTATCTACAACTACATACAAGTAATCATTACCTTTCCTTGAAAATCAAATACCTCCTACAAAATCCATTGAGATACTCTCCCATGGACGTGAAGGTACCAAAAATGGAGTGTACAATCCTAGTTTCCTATTGCTAGGCTTACATTTCGCACACAAAGAACATCCTCTAATAAAACGAGATACATTATCAAACATGTGTGGCAAATAAAAATAACTTTGGAGATTCGCTATTGTCTTGCCTACACTAAAGTGTCCAGTAATCAATGAAGTGTGCGCCTCCCTTATGATATCTTTTCTTTCTCCCTGTGGAATACATAACTTGCCCAAGTGATACAACAAATTGTTATGTACATGGTAATCCAACTCTTTAATTTGGTTTCCTTGACTCAAGCTTGCATACACATCTCAAAAGTAATTATCATATGCATATTTCTCAATGTAACTTTCATGTGAAACAAAATTATGCTTAAGTATAAAAAATGAATTTACAATAGGCCTAGAAATCATATCATCTACCTTATTGTAGATTCCCTTTTTTTACTTGATAACCAAATGAAAATGTTGTAGAAAACCCATCCATCTGAAGTTTCGTGATTGCTGCAACTTTGATTGTGACTGTAAGTACTGCAAATATTGATGGTTGGTATGGATAGTGGTCTCCTTCCCCGTCAAGTAGTGTTTCCATTTTTTGACACTTTGTACCAATGCGTAAAGTTCTTTGTCATAAGTGGGATAGTTAGTCACATCTCCAGTAAAAATTTTAGAATGAAATGAAATGGGCTTACCATGCTGCATAAGAATTTCTCCCATGGCATAATCACTAGCATCTATTCAAATCTCAAATGGTTGTCTAAGATCTGGAAGAGCCAAAACCGGTGTTGAATTGATCTTTTGCTTCAAAACATCAAATTCTTTCTGCTATACATCTCACCAATAGAATACTTTCTTAACACTGGTCACTGCAAGTAATGGAGTTGCAATGGAGCTGCAATGGAAGAAAAATTAGCAATAAATTTCCTCCAATATTGTGCTTCCCCTAAAAGTCTTATTACCTCTATAACTATATTGGGCTTGGTTCAATTCGGAATGACCTCAACTTTAGAGGGGTCTATCTTCAGCTCACCTCCTCCAACAATGTGTGCCAAATACACTAAAGAAGTCTTCCCAAATTCACGTCGACATCTTTAAAAACAATTGTTCTTTTCTCAAGACATCAAGTACTTTGTTCACATGCATGACATGTTCATCTCTAGATTTATTGAATATGAGAATATCATCTAAGTAAACAATGACAAAGTCATCTAGAAATGGTCTCAATACATCATTCATAACTCTCATGAAATTAGTTGGAGCATTTGTAAGACCGAAAGGCATAACAAGCCACTCAAACAACCCTTGTTTAGTTTTAAATGTGGTTTTCCAAATCTCCTCTTTAGCTATTCTAACTTAATGATAACCGCTTCGAGAGTCTAACTTAGTGAAATACTTTTCATCCCTCAAGCGATCAAGAAAATCATCAATTCTTTGGAGTGGATAATGATTCTTTATCGTGATTTTGTTCAGTGCATGGAAATCCGCACACATGCGCCAAGTTCCATCCTTCTTTGGCACCAAAAGAATGGGCAAACCACATGATGAAGTGGATGGGAATATGATATCTTTGGTCAATAATTATTGAATTTGCTTCTTGATTTCCATGCTCTCCATAATCGACATGCGATACATGCCAATGTTTGGAACTAGAACATCCTGTTGCAATTGTATCTCATGCTGAATTCCCCTCTTGGGAGGTAACCCCTTTGGTTCCTGAAACATCTCACCATGCTTGCTTACCACATCAAACAAATCAGATTTAAATTTTTAATCACAACATTCAAAAGATTCATAACCAATATCATTATTTTTCTTGATCATGAGAAGCACAAAATTTTTACTTGCCTTTACTAGTCTTTTCATCTACCCTGCATTAACCAAAGAAATGTTTAGCTTTTTGTGATGGACTCTCACAATGTACTCCACCCCATTCTTGAGAAATAAGTATTTTTTCTCATGGTGATAAAATACTACTTTCCTATCATACAAATATGGAATACCCAAAATTATTCTCGAGATGTCAAGTGGAACTACATCTAACTCCACTTCATCAATGAACTTTTCAGTAATGGAAAAATTGAATAAACATTTCCTTGTAACCTATAAATTTGCATTATTGACTACCAAACCCAATGGATATGGCTTATGATGAGGTACAGTTTCAAGGTTAATATTTTTGACCAATTATTCTGAAATTCAATTTGATTGTGACCCACTATCAAATAATGCATCAATTTTTGTATGATTTGAAATTACCCTTACATGGAACAATTCTATTCTTGATTCTTCATTAGGGGTGTTATTGTGACTATGTGAGGAACTAGTACTTGCAACAGCTTCTTTTCCTTTTGTAACCATGGCTGAAATATTGGTCTCATCACTAGAATCTGATCCAAGATCATGTTGTGTGGTAGTAGTCGTATTTTGTTTTCCCTTATTGTTTGGTTTCTTAGGCCTTAGTTCGGGATGTAAAATCCAACAATGGGCTTCATCATGCCCATCTTTGGAACAATGTTGGCATATGGTTTTCTCCCCTTCTTTCTTCACACTTGCATTCTTCTTTCCCTTCCATTTTACTCCCTTCACTTTCTCCTTACCCTTGAATGGCTTCTTCTTACTACCCTCTCCCTGAATGTTCTTTCCCCTTGCTTCAAGGTGCGTGGCTTGCACACATACCTCATCCAAATTGCTTGGATTGAACATAAGGATAGTATGTTTTAAATAGGAATGTAAACCCCCAATATATCTCAACAGTGTATCTTGGGAATTCAAGTTTACTACTAACAAAAAAGCCCTCTTTCTAAACTCCTATGTATATCCTTGGACTGTTTTGCCTTTAATTTGCCTAAACTTCTGCCAACACATAATGGATTTTTGCATATATGCTAAAGGATAAAATTTTCCTTTAATTGCAAAAACAAATTCAACCTAAGAAATGGATATGTTACCATGAATTTGCATTTCCTCTTGAGTCTTTTCTTCCCACCAGACTAATGTTTCTCCTTCTAGCCTCAATGAAGCCAGCTAGATCTTTATGTCATCTTCTTGAAGGTTCTGAATTCTACAATAAACCTCCAATTGTCGAATCCAATTGTCTAAGTTTTCTGAATTAACCTCACCATTGTACATGGGAAGTTCAAACTTAATGTCCAATTTGAGTACATAATTTTTTCCTTTTGGGGTTTGGGAATGAGTATGAGCAATTTTTGTAGTGTAAGTGGAATATGTTGTTGCTTGAGATGTTGAGGATGATGAATATGATGAGGAAGATAAAGATGGTGGAGATGGAGGTGGCTTTCCTCCATTACCCTTTGAGTCCTTCTTATCATCTTTTCTATCTCCTAAGTTTCCCTCTCCATGTGGAGGCTTAGAACTCTCTCCAGCCAATCTAGTGTTCCTCTCTTCATAGAGGACTCTAACCATGTTAGTCAAGTCATAGAAAGCTTTCTTCAATGCTTCCTCTTCTGAAAGACCTTCAGTCTCTCTTGCCCCAAACATGATGACTCTAGATTCAGGCTCAGTTTCTGGTATTGTTTGTACCTCTTCAATCTCAATTGAAGGTAAAACTTGAGGTGTTTCAAGTGTAGCTAGAATTGGAACTTTAGGTGGAGATTGTGGCCTTGTGGCTCTCCTTCTTCTGGGCATTACCTCAGGAGTTGAAACCAATAGTTTCCCTTCTCCTCTTAAAAAATTCAACCTTGTAAGCATCACAATTTTGCAACCACTAAAACCTACTTGCATAAAACTCGAGCAATCAAGAAAAGAAACCTTTGCTCTGATGCTGACTTGATCTATTGTTGAACGTTAGTTTTGTTGTGCTAATTTTAACTTCAGATTTATAAACAAATGCTTTTCCATTGCTTCATGTGCATGGTTCTCTTATGGTGTTTGTGATTGGAAACAAGTAAATTTTATCAAGTTTTATGTGAAAAAACATGAACAAAATAGCATTGAAAACAAGTGTTGAACAGCGGCAATGAAAAGTACAACAAACCATCAACATGAACACTTGACACAGTGTTTTGATGAAGGAGTTCACCCGTCCTGGGCTACATCTCCTTGGTCCAGCTTCCATGGCTTGGGCCTCTGTATTATCTCAATATGTCAAAAATGTTGTTTACAAAGCTCTACTGCTCCTGAAACCTACTTCAATGTATTTATCATGTCGAAATTAGCTAGGAACACCTTTCCCTGAGCTCAATTTGGTCAAAATTTGCTCCAGTTATGACAGAAACAATTGTATCCTCGAAAACCTCCACCAAAACTAGAGGAACTCCAGTTACCTTTACTAAACTTGGAGTTGGTACTAATTTTGGTGGGTCCACAAAAAGTGTCATTGAATTAAACTCAAGTTTAATTATGGTAACCGTGTTTAACTCTGAATTAATCTGGATTAACTAGCACTAATACGTGGCTAATTAACTACCAGTTTTACGTTTTTCTGAGAGTGGTCACATCTCATGGCTTTCTGATGGTTAATGCAACCTCTGAGCATTTAAATGACATGGTTAAGCTTTAACCATTAGAGCTAGCAGGTAGTGTGGACACATGCAATGTTATTGGAGTTCACCGTTATGTTGCTACCAGTTACAGTGTGTGTTTTCTGTCATTTACATAACAGTTTGATGTTACTGTTGGGGTGTTCACATGGGATGGTTGGCCCTCCTAACCCCCAACCATGAACATACGAAATTTTAAATATATGCGAACAACATTACGGTTAAGAAAAAACCAACATTGTAGTGGTATGGCATGTAGTTTGTTGGGAGCAGGTCCCAGGTTTGACCCCTCAGCCTACCACAAAATTTTGTCACACTGCGTGTTGAATCGACCTTTGGGGAGGGACATGTGGCGGCCTCAAGGCTTGCCACTTGTCCCCTCCTCATTAGTCTACCATTAACCAACCAAATCATGCCACGTCACCAACCTAAAAACCAACCAAAACTTGACACTTGTCGAACCATGATTGAGCATTGACCATCATTGACCTTACACAGTCACCTTCCACGTTAGTAGTACGGACAATTGACTATGCAGTGACTGTGAATTTTTTTTTAATTTCTTTTGTTTGGAAAAGCATACAGAACTCAATATCTTCCTCATACGAACTCGGTTTTCAGTGAAATGAGTTGCGTTGGGATTGTTTCATTGAGACGGACATGGCATTCAGGTTTCAAGCCATTCTGAGAAATTTGATTTTTGAGCAAAATACTGAGTGCTTGATCACTTATGGTCAGAGTAGGAGGTCCATAGTCACCATAGAAGAGTGATGGTTGATTTCTTGTAGGAGTGGGGGTTTTTGGCAGAAATTTCCCTAGTTTAACCCTAACTCTACGAGGCATGAAATAAATGAGTTTTTTTCCTTTTATGTGTGGATCATTCTAGATAGAGAAAAAATGGATGCAAAGGAAAAAAAATCAAGAAATAAAATAAAAAGAGAAAGAAACTCAAAGCATTATCAACACCCACTTTGACACTTCCGCGAAAACGATGCCAAAAAGTGATGAGCTCAGGTATTGCAATAAGAATGTTGCAACCTCCAGGTCTACCAACTTTAATTTATCAATTTGGGATCCGTATAAACTTAAGACGTGAAAATTTTGTATGCAATTAATAAGCTAAGTTCTGATTTAGCTTCTCTGAGGTGGTGAATCAAACCAAGGTGTGCAAATACCATTTTCTGAACTAAATCTAGATTTTATGAGAAGGAAAAGTGTTGCATAAAAGGAAATCCAAATCTACTTGCAAGGGATGAAAATGTTGCATCAAAGGAAATTCTAATATGCTTGCAAGAAATGAAAATGTTGTATAAAATGAATTTCCAATCTACTTGCAATGGATCAAATGCTTGGAATATAAATGCTAACCTATTATAGAAAATGAATGGCAGATAAATAAACCTAGTCTAGCTGCATAAAGTAAATAGTATGAAACCAATTGTAAACCACTGCATTCAAATGAGATTCTATTCTAATTACAAATTCAATATATGCTTCAAGATGTAATAATGTAAACTATCCTTGTGTTATTAAATTCATCAACTCACTAGATAACCCCGATTGCAGAAATCAATTGCAATGATGAAAAGGAAAATTATAAGTTGTCTTTGATCTTACTCAAGCTTGGTCAAGGCCTAGTGGACATTGTGAAGAGTAAAGAAGAGAAAATCATTCTTAAAGAGAAATTATGGCCAAGTTTTGGTGGGTTTTGTGTGGTGCTACAAGATGCTACAAGGTTGCCCTGTATTGCTACAGGATTAAATCAGAGAGCATTCCAAGGGCTTAGAAGGTGATCTAAAGGTGAGAAAATATGGTAGAATTTTGGAGAGGGATATGGGAGTCCTCTCCAAAATTAGTAATCCTTAGGAGCCCATCTTAAACAAGGGAAAATACAAACAATAGCCTATAACAAATCTAAAATGAATTCTTTGTGTGTAGACCACTTGAAGGAGTTGATGAGAATGAAATGAGGTGTTGATGGTAGAGCTACAAATGAAAATTATAGTGATTTTCCTGCAAACCAATAGTATTACCTGCAGACCTAAATATTATTCAACTTGCAAAACATCAAAGTCTAAATAATTCCAACAATACCAATTGCAGAAAATCAAACTAGAAAGAAAATGATGAGTTGAATTTTTAATCAAGGTCTAACTATTTCATTAAGAGAAAACCTATCTTTTTTTGCTTGCCAATACAAATTCCACAACCACACTTTCCAAGAGAGATGATTGAAAAAACTGCAGAGGCAACTTTTACATAAGAAAATCTTGTAAAAAAAAATACTACTAAACTAAGTACATAAGTGAAAATGCATAACAAAAATATACAAGGGATAGAGACTAGAGTGCTTGGGTTGGTTCCTAACCTAAGGAAACAATCCCTCTAGAACATACTCAAACTGAAGGAAATAAAATTATTTTCATTGATCTCAAAAAGTGCTCAAGTACATGATATGGAAATTGAAATGGCAAGCACAAGCTCCTAGCTCTAGTAGTCACTATGCTCCTCTAAAAAGTTGAATCCTACTGAGCTCTTGGTCTCCTTTATTTATAATAAATGAGTGAGGGGGAAGCCTCCTTGATAGGAGGGTTTCTTCTCGACAAAATCCATATAAAATTAGATCTAGTCTCCTGAGATCATCGTAACCACTAAGTGTAGTAATTGCCTAATATCCAGTCGAGTTGTTTTGTGAGTTAATGTAGAGAACAAGCCTCCTACATTTCCTCTCACTAGTCTCCAATGTAATTTTTCACAATAAATATTCCTTTTCTTGCACATTAATCATGTTAGGCCATAGGATATGATAAATATTCCTTGATTTCCGTGGGAGAGGTAAATGTACGATAAAGAATGGCCAGATGGGATTTGATTTATATATATTTAGGAGGCCTATCATCACCCCTACTAAAGGTGTTTCTCACTGTTTGAGTAACTCAACCACTTAATTTCACCTCATCCATAGCCTTGGTGGCCTCCCTAACATCCCAATGTATCTCAGATGGAATGCCCTCTTGAGGGTGGAACCCTACATTCTTCTATATTTCTTCCCACTCTTGTTGCTCATATAGCAATGAAATTGTGAAGAGGTGCTCATCAAGAAGTTGATTATCTATAATCTCCTTATTCTCTACAGGAAATGTTAGTCTAGAAAAAAAAAATATGCAACCACATTTTAATTTCTTAACTTGTCAATAATTGTTACATCGATTTTTTGTAACAACAATAACCCTCTAATGATCATAGTATTGACATCAAGTTTTTTTCATTAAGTACTTAATGGTTGCATGATTAGTATGTACAAAATTTGATACCTTGTGATGTAATGTATAAACTTCTTGAAGGAGTGTACAACAAATAAGAGTTCATTTTTATTAATTGTCTATTTGAGTTCAACCTTAGATATATTCTTACTGATAAAATATGACATAGGAAAACTTACCTTACACTTGTTCCATTGATTCCCCAACATTTTTTGGATGCATTTGTGTGGATCTGAAAAGAAAAGGCCCAATTTGGACCTCTAAGAATTGGTGCAGTGGTCAATTTCTCATTTATCTCTTCAAATGCTTCTTGGCATTCACCTGTCCAACAAAAATTGAATCCTTAGATAAAAATCCAGGCAAAGGTGAGGCCATCTTACTAAAATACTTGATAAATATCCTATAATATCTAGCTAGTCCTAAGAAACTCTTAGAAACCATCTTTTTCTTAGGGACAGGGACCCTTTTGATAATGGAAATCTTGTTAGGGTCAACTTGGATCCCTTCATTAGAGAGGAAGTGACCTAGGACAATCCCTGCATTCATCATAAATTCACACTTTCCTAGACTTAGTGAGATATTCATTTTAGTGCGCTTCTTTAAAACTTTACATAGGTTGGAGAGTGTTACACTAAAATTTGTCACCATGACTATTTGCAGTTAGTATGGCTCCATCAACTGTCATACTATCCTCCTTGGCAAGTCTCATACCTCTGCTCTCCATGTCAAACTTCAAGAAAGAGAGAAAGTCTTTAAAAATCTATTTATCTTTGGGTACGCAGTTTCTCTCAGCCTTACCTGTGTGTACGCAACCCAAGTTCACAATACCTGCGTACTTGTACGCTCTGTATGTAAAGGGGTGGGTGCGTACTCTTGTAAAGGTCAAAAGGCGCGAGTTTCATCTTAAAAACGTTACTTGTGGTCATTTCTAGAGCATTCTAGAAGCTTGTTCGACGTGTATTGAGCGCCTCCAAATGGTTCATGTATC
>APFE030928210.1:0-10837 GCA_000404065.3 Pinus taeda | reverse complement strand
ACTCCCTATTCCGATTCATCCATGGGAAAGTGTGTCAATGGACTTTGTAGGAGGTCTACCTTTGTCTAGGAAGGGTCACGACTATTTGTATGTCGTCGTTGACCGGTTTAGAAAAATGTGTATTCTTATGCCTTGTAAAAAGTAGATTACTGCAGAGCAGGCTACTTCTCTTTTCTTTCAGTATGTTTGGGTCCATTTTTGATTACCCACATCAATTATTTTGGATAGAGACTCTCGCTTCCTTGGGGAGTTTTGGACCAGCTTGCGGAGGATGATGGATACCAAACTGAAAAGAAGCACGAAATTTCACCTGCAAACTAACTGGTAGACAAAGGTTGTTAACCGTATCGTGGTATACATATTACGAGGCTATTGTGGGAAACATCCTAAGTTGTGGGATGAACATCTCTCCTATATATAACATTCCTATAACCAAGCAGTGCATTCCTCGACACATCGTTCACCATTCGAGACATTCTTTGGTTACTTGCCAAAGGACCCTTTAGAGATGATATTTGGAAGGGAGGATGGCTCCAATGGGCGTAATGATAAAGACAAAGCTCATTAGTTCATTCAGTGAATCCAAATGATTCACGAAGCAGTTCAAGAGTAGTTGGAAAAGAGTCAAGCCCCCAGTTGGAAAAGAGTCAAGCACGTTACAAGGCTCGACATGATAAACACTGGGCCGACATCAATTCCAAGTGGGCGACAAGGTGTGGTTCCACATCAGCAAAGACAGGATGAAGGGAGAAGGAAAGAAGTTGCGGCCAATCCGGTATGGACCATTCACCATCTTGGAGAAGATTGGAAACAATGCCTTTCGTCTTGACTTGCGATTTACATGCAGATGTACTCAGTAGTGAATGTGGAGAACCTGAAGCTGTATGAACCACCATTGATCATGGAGACCGATGAGGTGGGCATAGTTCCTACCATCGATGATTTTGCACCTAAATATCATGATGAGTTGCCCAAAGACATCATCCTCAATAGAATAATCAGGACTTCACACCGAGGAGATGTAGAATACCTTTGGGTCTGATTCAAGGGAATGCATCCCAGAAAGTCCAGATGGCTGAGGAAAGAGAAAGTGAGGGCATAGTACCCTCACTTTCCAATTGAGTAATGAAAAGCTTTTGGTGGTCCAAAAGCTCCTCAATGGGGAGGATTGATCCAAGTGGATCTTCAGATACAATGGCATGGAAAAAATCATAAAATCAAAGTGATCAAAATGAATTCAACTCAGGACCAAAGCAAAGATCTCATCTTTCTGTTTCCAACGGTGCAAATGGTACTTAATTCTGAGTTTGGATGATGAAGTTATTGCAAAAAGAAGAGATTTTCAATCCTTAAGAAGATGAGGAATTTCCTTTAAAAATAGGTCTTAAAGCCTTAAAGGCAAAATCACAATTGGAGGTTTCATGTGGGCGAACTTAAGACTTGGACCATGGAACCCCGATCGCCGATCTCCGATTAGATCAGATCGGCGGATTAGAGACAATTGCAATTGACGGTCGTGTATGCACATATATCGGTGGTGGCAGAGAGTGGTCGATGATATATCAATGAGCGGGCAGTTAGATCTGTAATATACCGATCAGCGAAACCATTATCGGGATATCAGAGCATTATATATGTGGGGGGCGACACAATCATCCGACGCCGATATCGGTGATTGGTGGTCAGCCCTTCCCCGTGAACAGGACCTATGGAACAACAAAATGCCGATTGCGACTTCCACGCGGACCTGATACAGGTTATATGCCCGATTTAATAATATTTGAAATCTGGGTGAACGGTTTTTTGGTGGATTTCGTAGTGTATTCAGGATTTTTGAAGTGTTATCGTTTTAAACGATAATAGGCCATTTTCATGGAATGATTGTGCCCACCGATACTTCCACTCAGACAACCTCTATTATTAACTAGGCATGCCCCGTTTTAAATGGGATCATGTCTGAAAACCCATTATATAATAAGATCCAGGGAAGAGAAAGGGAGGAGGCATCTTTATGGTTGCAACACGCTGTTCACAGGAGGCCGAGAGCAATTATTGATATGTTTTGAACAACTTAAAGACTCCAGCCCTTGCTATTGCTACGAGAATCTTTGGTATTGCATACCACTCCATCTCAAGCAATCATTTCATAGCCACCAGGTAGATTGGAGGTATAATCCTCTTTATGGATAGATTGATGAATGTAATTTTGTTTATTCATGCGATTTACTAAGAAAAGGCCTCCCCATTGTTAAGCTAGGCCAGGAGATGTAGTCCAAATTGGATGAACTCTGTTATCAAGCCTTGGTGTCTTCCTTTTGTGCCTTTTATGTGTTTTCTTCTTCTTTTCATATGTGCACATTTATGTGTTAGGCTGCAATTTTATATGCAATTCTTTTCTATAGATCTATAAGCAAAAACATCCTAGATCACTGCTTCTCCTGAGCCCTTGCAAGTATTCCTTGAGACTCAACCAACCTCTCATTATCTTGTTTGTGAATTTTGGTCCCTTCCCTCAAACACATCAATGCATCTGCTATACCAGGAGAACACTCTTCTCCTTGCTATGCAACTTATTTGTAGGGAGAGTCATGGGAACTGTAGTCTAACATTTTTCTTGTCATCTTTGATTTTCTTCTTCTTACAAGTGTACCATGTGAGATAAACCAAATAGATACCAAAATCAAAACCATACCTTATTGTTGTTCAGGGGAGGTTTATCTATTTTCAATATCAGTCTACATTAACATGTACAGGTATAATGATAAGCATTTCCATATAATCATATCAACACATCAACATCACAACAACATAACAACATCGTGCATGACCATATTAAATATATATTGTAACCCCATGCATGACAACAATAACCTTGACAATATTAGACTTTACTCGAAGAGAGCGCAACCCACTCTCATACCACCGTGTAATACCTTTGCCCCTCATTTACTCACCTTACCATCGCTCCAGGTAAATGTGAAACAGAGTGCTACGATGATATGACTCAAACTCCTAGATGACCTTAAGGAAATGGAGTCGACACAACAAGACCTTACTAGCTTTCCTCGGGTGGTACAAGACTCCCAAAGGGATGACCCACCCTTCCTGTACCTTTTTCCCTACTGATGCAACAGTAGAAGCCAATTTGTTACCATTTTGAGAAGTTTTTTCAAGCTGTGATAAACTATCCCACATATGACAAGGAGCTTTATGCCTTGGTGCAGAGTGTGAAAAGGTGGAAACACTACCTGATTGGCAAGGAGACCATCATCCATACAGATCATCAGCCCTTGTATTACCTTCAGTCACAAACCAAGTTGCAGCAAATTTGTCATCTAGGTGGATGGGATTTCTTCAACAGTTTCATTTGGTAATAAAGTATAAGAAGGGCACTAGCAATAAAGTGGCTGATATGCTATCTCCCCCTCCTATTTCTACTTTTGTTTTTTTGGATAATGCTTCATTGTCTTTTGAAATTTATGCTGAACAATATGCTAACGATGATGACTTTAAGGAGGTCTATGCGAAACTAACCCATGGTTCACAGCTGGGTTACTATTAATTGCAGGGGAAATTGTTGTATCACCTTGGTAAATTGTGTATTCCCATAGAAGAAAGAGTGCATGTAATTCGAGAGGCCCACACCTCTCTTGTGTCTGGACACTTTGGTGTCGAGAAGACTTTAAGTCGTATACAAATATTTTTCTTTTGGCCTCATATGAAAAACATTATGACTCGCTATGTAAAGGGTTGTGCGATGTGTTCTGTTTCAAAGCCCTCTAATAGAAAACTTGGGCACTACACACCACTCCCTATTCCGATTCATCCATGGGAAAGTGTGTCAATGGACTTTGTAGGAGGTCTACCATTGTCTAGGAAGGGTCACGACTATTTGTATGTCGTCGTTGACCGATTTAGCAAAATGTGTATTCTTATGTCTTGTAAAAGGTAGATTACTGCAGAGCAGGCTACTTCTCTTTTCTTTCAGTATGTTTGGGTCCATTTTTGATTACCCACATCAATTATTTTGGATAGAGAATCTCGCTTCCTTGGGGAGTTTTGGACCAGCTTGTGGAGGATGATGGATACCAAACTGAAAAGAAGCACGAAATTTCACCTACAAACTAACGGGTAGACAAAGGTTGTTAACCGCATCGTGGTATACATATTACGAGGCTATTGTGGGAAACATCCTAAGTTGTGGGATGAACATCTCTCCTATATATAGCATTCCTATAACCAAGCAATGCATTCCTCGACACATCGTTCACCATTCGAGACATGCTTTGGTTACTTGCCAAAGGACCCTTTAGACATGATATTTGGAAGGGCGGATGGCTCCAATGGGCGTAATGATAAAGACAAAGCTCATCAGTTCATTCAGTGAATCCAAATGATTCACGAAGCAGTTCAAGAGTAGTTGGAAAAGAGTCAAGCCCCCAGTTGGAAAAGAGTCAAGCAAGTTACAAGGCTCGACATGATAAACACTGGGCCGACATCAATTCCAAGTGGGCGACAAGGTGTGGTTCCACATCAGCAAAGACAGGATGAAGGGAGAAGGAAAGAAGTTGTGGCCAATCCAGTATGGACCATTCACCATCTTGGAGAAGATTGGGAATAATGCCTTTCGTCTTGACTTGCGATTTACATGCAGATGTACTTAGTAGTGAATGTGGAGAACCTGAAGCTGTATGAACCACCATTGATCATGGAGACCGATGAGGTGGGCATAGTTCCTACCATCGATGATTTTGCACCTAAATATCTTGATGAGTTTCCCAAAGACATCATCCTTGATAGAATAATCAGGACTTCACAGCGAGGAGATGTAGAATACCTTCGGGTCTGATTCAAGGGAATGCATCCCAGCAAGTCCAGATGGCTGAGGAAAGAGAAAGTGAGGGCATAGTACCCTCACTTTCCAATTGACTAATGAAAAGCTTTTGGTGGTCCAAAAGCTCCTAAATGGGTAGGATTGATCCAAGTGGATCTTCAGATACAATGGCATGGAAAAAATCATAAAATAAAAGTGATCAAAATGAAGTCAACTCAGGACCAAAGCAGAGATCTCGTCTTTCTGTTTCCAACGGTGCAAATGGTACTTCAATCTGAGTTTGGATGATGAAGTTATTGCAAAAAGGAGGGCTTTTCAATCCTTAAGAAGATGAGGAATTTCCCTTAAAAATAGGTCTTAAAGCCTTAAAGGCAAAATCACAATTGGAGGTTGCATGTGGGCGAATTTAAGACTTGGACCCTGGAACCCCGATCGCCGATCTCTGATTAGATCAGATCGGCGGATCAGAGGCAATTGCAATCGGTGGTCGTGTATGTACATATATCGGTGGTGGCAAAGAGCGATCGATGATATATCGATGAGCGGGCAGTTGGATCTGTAATATACCGATCAACGGAACCATTATCGGGATATCAGAGCATTATATATGTGGGGGGCGACACAATCATCCGACGCGGATATCGATGATTGGCAGTCAGCCCTTCCCCGTGAACAGGACCTATGGACCAGCAAAATTTCGATTGCGACTTCCACGCGGACCCGATACAGGTTATATGCCCGATTTAATAATATTTGAAATCCAGGTGAACAGTTTTTGGTGGATTTCGTAGTGTATTCAGGATTTTTGAAGTGTTATCATTTTAAACGATAATAGGCCATTTTCATGGAATGATTGTGCCCACCGATACTTCCACTTAGACAACCTCTATTATTAACTAGGCACACCCCGTTTTAAATGGGATCATGTCTGAAAACCCAGTATAAAATAAGATCCAGGGAAGAGCAAGGGAGGAGGCATCTTTATGGTTGCAACACACTGTTCACAGGAGGCCGAGAGCAATTATTGATATGTTTTTAACAACTTAAAGACTCCAGCCCTTGCTATTGCTACAAGAAGCTTTGGTATTGCATACCACTCCATCTCAAGCAATCATTTCATAGCCACCAGGCAGATTGGAGGTATAATCCTCTTTATGGATAGATTGATGAATGTAATTTTGTTTATTCATGCCATTTACTAAGAAAAGGCCTCCCCATTGTTAAGCTAGGCCCGTAGATGTAGTCCAAATTGGATGAACTCTGTTATCAAGCCTTGTTGTCTTCCTTTTGTGCCTTTTATGTGTTTTCTTCTTCTTTTCATATGTGCACATTTATGTGTTAGGTTGCAATTTTATATGCAATTCTTTTCTATAGATCTATAAGCAAAAACATCCTAGATCACTGCTTCTCCTGAGCCCTTGCAAGTATTTCTTGAGACTCAACCAACCTCTCATTATCTTGTTTGCGAATTTTGGTCCCTTCCCTCAAACACATCAATGCATCTGCTATACCAGGAGAACACTCTTCTCCTTGCTATGCAACTTATTTGTAGGGAGAGTCACGGGAACTGTAGTCTAACATTTTTCTTGTCATCTTTGATTTTCTTCTTCTTGCAAGTGTACCATGTGAGATAAACCAAATAGATACCAAAATCAAAACCATACCTTATTATTGTTCAGGGGAGGTTTATCTATGTTCAATATCAGTCTACATTAACATGTACATGTATAATGATAAGCATTTCCATATAATCATATCAACACATCAACATCACAACAAAATAACAACATCGTGCATGACCATATTAAATATATATTGTAACCCCATGCATGACAATAATAACCTTGACAATATTAGACTTTACTCGAAGAGGGTGCAACCCACTCTCATACCACCCTGTAATACCTTTGCCCCTCATTTACTCACCTTACCATCCCTCCAGGTAAATGTGAAACAGAGTGCTACGATGATATGACTCAAACTCCTAGATGACCTTAAGGAAATGGAGTCGACACAACAAGACCTTACTAGCTTTCCTCGGGTGGTACAAGACTCCCAAAGGGATGACCCACGCTTCGTGTACCTTTGTCCCTAAGACAACTTACCATTTTCTAAACTATAGCTCGAGTCGCTCCCATGAGCCTACCTGAGTGAAATTGTAGCCCTTTTTCTGTCAATGTTATGCGAACGACTACAAGATTTAAGATATTTTTCTAGGGCTAGAACCCAGTCACTACACAAAACTCCATGAAACTTCCATAACTCATAAAATACATGAACACAATGATTTTGATAACAAACTTGATCAAATACTTGGCCTAATCTAGTCTAACTATAACTGTCATTTTGTCGAACACTTGGTAAATATGTAACCTACAGGTCATGAATGCAAGTCTGAACATAAGGAGCTGGAAATTTGTCTAAGGTTTAACAAGAAGGATCACTGTATTCTCACATTAGCTGTCATAACATCAAATAGGTCTTTCATTCATTATTCATTTAGTTACAAGTAAAAACATGGAAAGATCCATGACTAAGAGCCGTCAGATAACCATGCTTATAAGCAGCATATAACAAGATAAATAACAATGAGAGAACAACCATTAAATCCACATAATAACAATTTTATTTATTCATCAAAAGCAAGAGAAACTCAACTCTTATTAAACATAGGAAAAATCCAACCATGTTGGGGACTTCCATGTACCACTCAACCATAGATTTGCTAAAACAAATCCTTCTTTCGGCCAATCACCCTTGTGCCATATTCTAGTCATGAATGTGGGATCTCATGGGATAAAAGAATCCATAAACAAGCAAGGGAATTCGTATGTTAAACCACCTCAACCCTCAACATACCGCAACCTCACCTAAACCAGTGTCGAGATCACAAAACCAAACTGAGCTTAGATGTCTCATAATTTCTCTCCAATACCGTGAGGAATTTTCTCGTCTCCACCCTTAGGCTTTACTATGTATCCCACCATTGCCGGTCAAGGGATTCCTAGGCCTTTGGGATTTCCCTGAGCCCACCTCACGTGGATCCAAAATCTTTCGACAATCCAAAGCTCAAACCGAGAAAAGTCCCATCACACCATGGCTATCCAAAAATTGCAAGGCAATTCTAAAATCCATTGTCAAAACCTCAAAAAATCCATGCCAATAATAGTAAAAGGACCAAATACCAACATGCACATACCATGCATGTCAAAGCTAGCTAGAAAATCATACATGCAAACTGTTACATGAAATTATTCCTCCTAAAGTTGCTTGATCCAATTTTTCCTTGCTTGATCCTTACTTTCCTTTGCTTGCTTTCTTTCCTTCTCCTCCTAGTACTCTTCTCCTCTATGTGGCTAATTCCAAAACTGAAGTGACAAAAGGCTACCAACCAATCCTCTGATGTATTTTTATTAATGATGCCTCTAATTTCTTCATTTCCATTATTTTCCTTCAATTTCCTCCTCACATGCAACCTGGGACCTTTCACCTCCCTTTTCTCCTAATTTCCTTTATTTTCGTAAATAGAATGCCAATAATGCCTTTTTTCCTTTTCGAGGCCATCACTCTTGTATTTTCCAATTTCCCCTTAGCCATAAATACACAAAGTGATGACCACTAGGATATTTTTCCAACATTAAGCTTTGAATAAGTTTCCATGTACCTTGGTCTTATTTTGCCTTTATTAACTTTACAGGAAATTTTAACCCACAGATGTTACAAGAATTGTGGCTAGTTCAGTTGGAAACTGGGACCAAAAGGTGAATTCTCCATTGCATGAGGTCTAGTACATTTGAGCTCAGTGGAATGCCCACATCAACCCACTTAAATGTGTTGCAGTTGGGGAAACATAGCTTATTGCTAGGCATGGACTTGTTATACAACCACAGGGCCAAAGTGGATTGCTTTGAAAAATCAATTGAATGTTCGGATGAGGTTAGGGACTACAAAATTATACAAGGAAAAGGGAAGCCAACATTAGTTAGGATCATTACAAAAATGCAAGCTAAGCACAACTACCAGAAGGGTTGTAAATTTTTTTGTGTTCAGATTTCCCGGGATAGAGAAAGAAAGGCCAATGAAGGTCAAGTAGATAGCGAGATGTTAAAAAGGTACATGGTGCTTCAACAATTCAAGGATGTCTTTCCCATTGAGCTTCCAGGGTTACCTCCTCATAGACAGATCGACTTCTCCATCAAATTGATTCCTAGATCAACACCAACATCCAAATAACCTTACAAAATGAGTACACCTAACCTGATAGAATTAAAATTGTAGTTGAAGGAGATGTTGGATAAACGGTATATTTGACCAAGTGTGTCGTCATGGGGAACCCCAGTCCTTTTCATCAAGAAAAAGGATGGGACACTTTTCCTTTGTATTGAATACATGAAGCTAAACAAAGTGACTATTAAAAACTGATATTTGTTGCCATGGATAGACGATATATTTGATCAACTAAAGGGGGCATAAATTTTCTCCAAGATAGATTTGAGGTATGGATATCATCAAATGCAAATTAAAGAGGAAGATATTCACGAACCAATTTCCATACCAAGTATGGGCACTATGAGTTTGTAGTTCTACCCTTTGGGATTACTAATTCCTCTGCTGATTTCATGTTTTTTATGAACAACGTATTGTGTCCTTAGACAAGTTTGTTATTGTATTTGTAGATGACATCCTAGTTCATTGAAAAACAGAAAAAGAGCATGAGAAACATTTGGAAGTAGTGCTACAATTGTTGCAAGAGAATAATATCTATGCAAAGCTTAGCAAGGGTGACTTTTTCCAGCCTCAAATACATTATTTGGGACATGTTATCTGCAAGGAAGGGATATCAGTTGACCTAGAGAGGATCAAGGCTATAATGGAGTGGCCCACTCAAAGGAATGTGACCAAGGTTAGATCATTCATGGGATTAGTAGGTTATTATAGGAAATTCATTAGGAATTTATCTAATATTAAGTATCCCATTACAACATTGCAAAGAAAAAGGAAGAGGTTTGACTAGACAACAGAGTGTGCCAAGCTTTGACTAGCTAAAGCAACAATTGCCCACAATTGTAATAGTGTCGAGGATTCCAGACCTTTGTAAGGATTTCATGGTTTGCATAGATGCATGTAAGGAAGGACCCAGTGGAGCCTTGATGCAAGAAGGACAAGTAGTTTCATATGAGTCCTAGAAGCTGAACCAGCAGGTGAACTATGTGACTCATGGATTAGAGTCAGAAACCATCATTCATGCACTATAGATGTGGAGGAATTATTTCCTTGGTAAGAAGTTTTCTCTTATGATAGGTTGTAGTGGACTCAAGCATCTATTTGAGCAACCCAAGTTGAATGCAAGATAGATTAGGAGGTTAACAACACTTAGTGAGTTTGATTTTGAAATCAAGTACATTAAGAGAAAAGGAAAAACAGTTGCTTATGCACTTAACTGAAGAATTCAGTTAACCTATTTACTAGTCGTAAGTTTCTACAGAGCATACCTAGGGAAACGTATCAAAGGTGTAGGATAGTAGGATGAAAAGCATCAACAGATGAAAGAGAACTTGCTACAAGTGAGGATAAGTAGTATCACCTCACTAATGATTGCCTACTTAAATTTAAGAGCAAAATTTATGTGCCAAGTGATGAGAATTTAAAACGTTTATCATCAAGAATTTAAAATCGCTTATGACAACCTTGGAGTGATATCTTATTATGGTGATTACGTCATAATAATTATATCATATATAATAAATTTATACAGTTTGAGTGGACTTAATAATTAAGAGTATGCATTTTTCTTGAAAAGTTATAAATTCAAGACAAAAAAATTAGAATATATATCAAATCACTATATAAAAATAACGCTCTTATGCCATAAACAAAAAAATGTTTTACACTAATTTAATATCTTACTTAACCATAACCTTCAAAAACAAATAATAATAATAATAATTAATCTCTTTACTTCCCTCCAATGCATCTTAGATACTAGTGAGGTAAATATTGTAT
>APFE030928206.1:252361-280763 GCA_000404065.3 Pinus taeda | reverse complement strand
TTGCTTCATTCTCTGGCTGCAAGTATTCCTTAACTTTCATTGATGATTTCTCCAGACGCACTTGGGTATACTTCTTAAAACTCAAGAGCGAAGTATTTAACACATTTTTGGCCTTCAAAGCCTTTGTTGAAAAACAATCTGGACATCAAATTCTTAAGCTAAGAGCTGATAATGGTGGAGAATATGTTAAAAACACATTCATCAACTTTTGCACCGAAAATGGAATTCAAATGCAACATACTGTTCCATACACTCCACAACAAAATGGTGTAGCTGAAAGGAAAAATCGCACCTTAAAGGAAATGGCTAATTGTATGCTGCAATCTAAAGAACTCAGTCTTAGTTTTTGGGCCGAAGCAATTAATTGTGCAAATTATATAATAAATCGCACTCCTACTAAGGTTCTAAAGAATATCACTCCAGAAGAAGCTTGGAGTTCCATTAAACCAGATGTAAGTCACCTTCGTATTTTTGGAAGTGAAGCATGGGCCCATATTCCAGATGAAAAGCATAAAGCTTTAGAACCTAAGAGTGAGAAATGTACTTTTGTTGGATATTCTGAAGATGTAAAAGGTTATAGGCTTATTCCATTTAAGTCCAAAAATGTTATCATTAGAAGAGATGTAAAATTTGATGAAAATAAATCGGCCTGCGAGCCTAGTCCGGCGGATGTGCCACCTCTTCCTATCTCTTCTACTTTTGAAAACATTTCTTCTTCAGATGATGAAAGTGAGGATGACAATCCTCCCCCACCTTCTCAGGATCCTCAACTTCCAAGATGGGTCCGTGCTACGCGGGATGCAGCAGGTGATCTTGCCGGTGATCCTACATATCAGCGACGTACACGTTCTCAGTTTGAAAGAGCCTCTTCTTTACTGGCTCAAGCTCCAGTAAATCATGATCCTGACACTTTTGCAGAAGCTTCAGGCCATCCACATTGGGAAGCAGCTATGAATAAAGAATATCATTCATTGTTGGCAAATGATACATGGGATCTTGTTCCTCTACCAAAGGGACGCAAACTTGTTAGATGTAAATGGGTTTACAGAACAAAGTATGGACCGGATGGGAAAGTTGATAAACATAAAGCTCGTCTTGTTGCTAAGGGCTTTTCACAGGTTGAAGGCATTGACTACACTGAAACCTTCTCCCCTGTTGCCAAAATGAACTCTATCCGCCTTGTTCTTTCCCTTGCTGCCTCTTTAAAATGGGAAGTCCATCAGATGGATGTTAAATCTGCCTTCTTGCATGGGGACTTGCATGAAGAAATCTATATGGAACAACCCATTGGCTTCATCCAAACAGACTCCAGCCTTGTATGTCGACTTAAGAAATCTCTTTATGGTCTCAAGCAAGCTCCTCGGGCTTGGTATGCCAAAATGGATAGCTTTCTTTTAGAATCTGGCTTTTCTAGGTGTTATTCTGACAATACTGTCTACACCAAGAGAGTGGGCAACTCTCTTATCATCCTTGTTCTTTATGTTGATGATCTTATTCTTACTGGTAGTGATCCCAACCTTATAAACCATGTGAAGTCCAGCCTTAAAAAGAAATTTGAAATGACAGACTTAGGACACTTACACTATTTTCTCGGTCTTCAAGTCTTGCAATCTAAGGAGGGTATTTCCCTTTCCCAGTCCAAGTATGCTTGTGATATTCTTCGTCATTTTCACATGGAAGAATGTAAGCCAACCCCTTCTCCCTTTCAGTCTGGAGTGAAACTTTCAGTCTCTTGTACTTCTCCTGAAGTTGATGCTACCTTATACCGTCAACTTGTAGGAAAACTCTTGTATTTAACCCATACTCGTCCTGACCTTTCCTTTGTTGTTGGCCTTGTTGCTCGTTTTATGCAAAACCCCCGTGAAAGTCATTGGAAAGCAGCTAAAAGAATACTTCGTTATGTTCGAGGTACAGTACAGTTTGGGATTCATTAGAGTGCCAAAGCAGCTCCTCTATTAGTTGGTTTCACTGATTCTGATTGGGCCGGTGACCCTGATGATCGGAAGTCTACTGCCGGTTATGTCTTCACTCTTGGTTCAGGACCTATTACATGGGCTTGTAAGAAACAGGCTGCCATTTCTCTTTCGTCAGCAGAAGCAGAGTATCGTGGTGCCGTGGAAGCTAGTAAGGAAGCCTTGTGGCTTCGTCAGATCCTATCAGAATTTGGCTTTGAGCAGCAGCATCCGACTACACTTTGGTGTGATAATCAAAGTGCCATTCAGCTTTGCAAAGATCCAGTTCAGCATCAGCGCAGCAAACACATTGAACTACACATGCACTTCATCAGAAAGCTCATTCATGACCATGTTCTTGAAGTGCAATATGTTCAACAGATGATCAAGTTGCAGACATCTTTACAAAGGCTCTCACGGAGGCGAAGTTTACTAACCTTCGATTTATGGTTGGAGTTCAGGAAGTTTTCACTAAGGGGGGATAGGCTCTAGTGCCTCCTTCCTTCTCCTATTGTGTCATATTTGTAAATCCTTCAATCCTATCCCAAGTTGTTCTTAAGGGGGGATGTTAGGATATTCCGACACATAGGAAATAGTTAAGTTCAACTTGGTCTAGTATAGAGTTAGGTATAGAGTTAGGTAAAGTGTGTTTCTTTACCGTTGTACATTTTGTAACTTACAATCCGACGGTCACGATATGTAGTGATCCGACGGTTCATTCTCTCCTCGGTATTACCGACACTTGATCCGTGGCTTGACACCCGATTGGTCCATGAATTCTATTTAAAGCGCATGGAGGGTCATTTTTCGGTTATCCGTGTATGAGAGAAATCTTATGTAAATTTTCATTCTTTTATTAATAAATTTCCTGTAGTGGCCACGTTGGCTCAGGCCGTGGACTGTTTCCCTCTTTGAGGGTTTTAACCACGTCAAAAATACTGGTGTATTGATTTGAGATCTGGTTGTGAGCGGTGTCCTTTTGGTGTTCTTTCTGAGGAACTTACCCTGTAAATTCCTACATTGTGAATCTTCTTAGTTTCTCTGATGATCAAATCCGAATCTACTTCAATGATAACATTCTGTAAATTTTCGTCCACCAGGATCTCTAAGCATTGATCTAATGCCAGAAGTTCAGCCATGTTATTGGTACCCTTTTCCAAGTGGCCATGGAGGATATATTTTGTGTGCCCTTGAAGATCTCTTATAGCAACCCCAAAGCTAGCTTCCCCCGAATTTCCCTTAGAAGCTCCACCAATGTTTACTTTGAAGAAGCCCTGAGGAGGGGATTGCCATCTACTGGCCATTGTGTTAATTGTTCTCACTTCCTTCCCTATTCCTTGAGGATTGATGGATTGAAAACCCAAATTAAGAATAATAATCTCCTCGTGAGGTAGAGGAGGATTCGTGGGAATTGACCTCAAAAGGATTTTAACTGTTTCTTGAAGCTGTTTTAGAATTTGATTAATTATGTGTTGTGGCTCACTAGCTTTATTTATGAAGATCCGCCTATTGTGTTCTTTCTAAACATTCCAAATGAGAAAGCCTGGTACTAGCATCCAGGCTTTGTTGATGATCTCATTCTCTGACAAGTTCCTCCTCTAGTTTTTCAGAGTGTTGGATATGTTGAGATTGTCCCTGTCTATTTGTCTGAAGCTTGAGGCCACCCAATGCCACACCTTAGTAGAAAAAGAACAGAGGTTGAGCAAGTGTTCAATCGTTTCCTCATGTGAGCCGCATAGGTGACATTTGGAAGGGCCACTGAAGCCTTTCTTGAGGAGGTTTTCCCAAGTTAGGATCTTTCTTTGGTGCACAAGCGAGATAAATAACTTTATTTTCATCGAGTGAGGAGTTTTCCAAAGCTCCTTCCAGACTTTATCAACATTTACAAAGTTGAATCCTGTGATTGCTTGTTTTGCCTCTTTGAGGTTAAAGTTTCCTTAATTATTCTTCCCCCATCTTAATTGGTCATGTGAGGAGGAAATCAAAATCCATTTGTGCTTTAATTCCATGGTGAGAGCCTCTGCCATGGCCTTCAAAGGACTCTCCTCACTGTAACTTAGTTTCTTCCACCTCCTCCATTTTTCATTGTTCCTTTCTTGATCCCAGAAATCTTTTACCAATAATAGGCCTTTGTTGTCTGTGTCACTTTTGAGGGTTGCTAGGTCAATCCTGTTAAGGATGGGTTCTTATTGCCAGTTGTCCTCCCAGAATCGAGCTCGATCCCCTGCTCAGATTTCCCAAAAACAATGCTGGTGAACAATGCTTTTGTTCTCCCAAGCAAGGTTCCATATGTGTGAGCCTCTGATTTGTCCTGTCATTCTAATAAGATCATTTTCCTACTAGTGCTTGGCATACTTCTTTTTCCAAAGCTTGGCCCAGGGGGCATTCAGCTCCTTGATCCATCGCCACCAAATCTTAGCTTCCGAAACTTTAATGAGAGTTTCCGGATCATGCAGCCCCAAGCCACCATGGCTTTTGGGCTTACAAAGCTTTTCCGAGGAAACTAAAGCCCACTTTTTTTCTCTTCCCCTCTACCCCATAGAAAGTCCCTTTGAATGTTCCTTATCTGCTGCTTAATACCTTAAGGAGCAGGGATAGCTGCAAACATGAAAATGGGAATGGTGTTAGTTTGTCTGAAGCTTGAGGCCACCCAGTGCCACACCTTAGCAGGAAAAGAACAGAGGTTGAACAAGTGTTCAATCGTTTCCTCATGTGAGCCGCATAGGTGACATTTGGAAGGGCCACTAAAGCCTTTCTTGAGGAAGTTTTCCCAAGTTAGGATCCTTCTTTGGTTCACAAGCTAGATAAATAACTTTATTTTCGTCGAGTGAGGAGTTTGCCAAAGCTCCTTCCAGTCTTTATCAGCGTTTACAAAGTTGAATCCTGTGATTGCTTGTTTTACCTCTTTGAGGTTAAAGTTACCTTCATTATTCTTCCCCCATCTTAATTGGTCATGTGAGGAGGAAACCAGAATCTGTTTGTGCTTTAATTCTAGGGTGAGAGCCTCTGCCATGGCCTTCAAAGGACTCTCCTCACTGTAACTTAGTTTCTTCCACTTCCTCCATTTTTCATTGTTCCTTTCTTGATCCCATAAATCTTTTACTAATAATATGCCTTTGTTGTCTGTGTCTCTTTTGAGGGCTGTCAGGTCAATCCTATTAAGGATGGGTTCTTGTTTCTAGCTGTCCTCCTAGAATCGAGCTCGGTTCCCTACTCGGATTTCCCAAAAACAATGCTGGTGAACAATGCTTTTGTTCTCCCAAGCAAGGTTCCATATGTGTGAGCCTCTGATTTGTCCTGTCATTCTAATAAGATCCTTTTCCTACTAGTGCTTAGCGTACTTCTGTTTCCAAAGCTTGGCCCAGGGGGCATTCAACTCCTTGATCCATTGCCACCAAATCTTAGCTCCCGAAACTTTAATGAGAGTTTACAGATCATGCAGCCCCAAGCCACCATGGCGTTTGGGCTTATGGAGCTTTTCCCAACCAACTAAAGCCCACTTTTTTTCTCTTCCCCTCTACCCCACAGAAAGTCCCTTTGAATGTTCCTTATCTGCTACTTAATACCTTGAGGAGCAGGGATAGCTGCAAACATGAAAATGAGAATGGCTTGCAAGACCACCTGTGTGAGCACGAGTCGTTCTGCTAAGTTTAAGGATATGCATATCCATTTTCTGATTTTGTCCTGAAGTTTATTTAAAATTGGTTCCCATACTTTCTTGCTGAGAGGTTAATCAGTAAGAGGAATGCCAAGATATTTGGAATGCAGTTGTTCCCTTTGAAAACCAAGAATCTTGGTAATGTTTCTTTGTATAGCAATATTAGTGTTAAAGAAAAAAACTTTGGACTTGTTTAGGCTTACCTCTGTACCTGCTGCCATAGCAAAGTCGGTTAAGATATCTTTGATTGCCCTTGCTTCCTTGGCTGTGGGTATGCCCTGCAACATAGTATCATCCACAATTGTGATGAGTATTAGCCTCTCCATCTGGGGTGAGCTTGATCCCTTTAATTTGACCTTTAGCATTTGCCATTTTGATTGCCCTACCTAACCCTTCCATCATGAGGACAAAGAGGAAAGGGGAGAGCAGATTGCCTTGTCTGAGCCCTTTGGAAGGTGTGAAGGTATTTGAAGGAGCGCCATTGAGCAGAATGGAAAAATTGGTTATGGTGATTAGTTGCATAACCCATCTTATCCAATTCTAGTCAAAGCCATATGCTTTCAGAGTAACTATAATATAAGACCAGCTGAGTTTGTCATAGGCTTTCGCAATGTCCAACTAAATAATCATGCCTGCTTGCTTGTTGCTTTTGAGAGAGTGTACCACCTCATGTGCTTGGATGATGTTGTTAAGAATTTGTCGTCCCTCAACATAGCCTGTTTGCTCTTCCGAGATGAGGGAAGGTAGTAGGGGCTTGAGCCTATTGGCTATCACTTTGGAGATGATTTTATACACCACAATACATAAGGCTATGGGTCTAAATCCATCTATAGTCACAACATTTTCCTTTTTGGGGTTTAAAGCTATTAAGGATGCATTCAGTGCTTTCAGAACCTTTTTGTATTTTCTTGAGTCCTCCACAACCTCGAGGATGTCCTGTTTGATTGTATCCTAGCAAGATTTGAAGAAATCAACATTGAATCCACCTGGGCCTGGTGCTTTTCCACTTTGCATTTCTTTGATGATTTCACTAACCTCCTCTTCTAAGACTAGCCTATTGAGATTATGGTTGTCCTCTCTAGTGACCAACTTGGGAATATACTGGGTGAACTTATTAATGAACCTAGATCTATCCTCCATTGGCTCCTTTGCAATATTATAAAAGTGTTGTACTAGATTTGATTCCATGTCCTTGTGGGAGACAAGTTCAACACCTTAAGAATCCTTGATCTTTGTGATTCTGTTATGTGCCCTGTGGGCCATAGTGGACTTGTGGAAGAATTTAGTGTTTCTTTCTCCGTCTTTGATCCATTGAATCCTGGATTTCTGTCTCCAGAAATTTTCCTCTTGTAGGCATCGCTCCTCCCATTCTTCCTACAAAGATTTGGTTAGCTTTTGCCTCTCTTCATTGAAGCCCTCTATGATATTGATCTGATTGATATTATGGAGTTTCTGTTCAGTCTCAATTCTACCCTTGAGGATATCGCCAAATTCCTTTTTGTTCCAAGCTTTAAGTTTGGATTTAATATATTTCAATCTCTGCTGGAGCATGTACATCTTAGTACCCTGAATATTCATATTCACTTTCCACCATTTGTCAATGTTACTGGTGAGTTTCGGGTGTGAGAGCCAGGCATTCTTGAATTTGAAGGGCATGTTCCTCGGAGTGCCCATAAAGGTGGGTTCTAGCTGAACTGGCCAATGATCCGAACCCCTAAAGGGTAGAATGGATGTTGTGATAGTTGGTCCTGTTATGAGGATATCCTCAGAAACGATAAATCTATCAAGTTTTGAAGCCACTTGAGAAGCCCCTCACCTTTTGTTATTCCACGTGAAGGTTCCATTTATTGTCTCGGTGTCCACTAGTCCCATGTTCATGATGAAATTTTGGAAGGCTTTAGAGTCTCTGCACAGGTGTCTTGTGACTCCTTTTTTTTCCGACAGAGATCTTATCATATTGAAATCACCTACAATTATCCAAGGCATATTGGGATACCGTTCTCTTAGATCTCCTATGGAGGTAAGAAGCTTGAGTTTATCTACTTGCTTTTGAGGTCCATTAACATTTGTTATCATGTATATCTCTTTACCACCTACAGGACTGCACACCAAATATAGATAGTAGCATCCAGGATTCCAAATTTTTGTGGATCCCGTAGCGTAAGAATCCCACCTGCCGAGTTATTTGCCTTTACCTCTAAATACTCATACTTGATTAACATTTTACTATGAATTTCTCTTATTCTCTCCATTGAACATTTGGTCTCCTGAATGAAGATCATATATGGTTTTTCTTCTTTTATTTTGTTACTCAGATTCCTTTGTTTCCTTCTACTACCTAAGCCTCTAATGTTCCAAGTTGTGAGCTTCATTAAGAAAGGTTAGTAAAGGAGTAGCTGATAAGATCTTTCATCTTACCTGAGTTAATCAATAGTCTTCCACATTCATTTAGTAGTTCATTCTATCATTTCCTTCCTCTTTTCCTTCTTGAGTTCTTTGGAGATTGTGGCTATAAGTTCTCCATCATTTTGACCCCACTCTACTCCTAGCTTTCATGGTTTCTCTTGACACCAGTTCCCTTCAATTGTGCCCTCCATAGAAAGAGCCGCTAAACTCGATCATAGTCTTCTTTTGGAAAGGAGTCCATTCCTTTGTTCCTGCCTTGTTCTAGAAATAATTCTAGATCCATATGTTCCCTATCTAGAATCTCCTGTAGTTCATGGTCCTCTGTTCCTGCCTCACTTGGAGTCATCTCATAGTCCTTACCGATCTCCATGCCACTTGGTAGATCCTCCTTTTGTTGATTGTTTACTATGATATCCTCCATTTTAGCTTCTGTTTCCTGCTCCTTAGATGTGTTTTCCCTATCCTGGACTATCTCCACATTCTTCTCTACTTCCTCTAGGATTTTGAAACTATTGTGTCTTGTATTTCTGTCTTCGCTACTTTTCTTGTGTGGTTGTTTACCCCCTTTCCCTTTGGCCCCAACCTTGGTAAAACGCTCTTGATCTCTATCCAACGAGGTTTTCCCATTTCCTTCCATATTGCTTTTTAGGTAGTCTCTAAATAGATGGCCATGTTCATGACATTTGCGGCACCTAAAAGATATGTGCTCATAGTCCACCGTTTTCGCTCAATCTTCATCGTATACTTCTAAAATTATTGCTTCTGAAAGAGCTCTAGATAGAGCCATTTCTAAACATATTCGGGCAAAGGAGGTATATTTACCTTTAAGAGTTGCCTTTGATATCTTCAGAAAATTCCCCAGCTTGTTTCCTATGGTTTTCAAAGATTCTGGTAGCGAGTAATCCAGAGGTAGTGAGTATAGTCTGATCCAAACTGGTACAGATGCAAATGTTTCATGTTCCGGGACAAAGTTCATCATCCATGGTCACATGTAGAGTCCTGCTGCAGCATAGAAATATGGCCCCTCTTCAAACACTCTGTCTTTGTCCTCTAGGTTCACGAACACCACCATGAAGAAGCCATTAGAACCCATATGTAAATGTATTTCTCCCTTTTTCTTCCAATGGCTTCTAATTTATATGTGTAATTTCCTTTCCTTTGGCCATAACACCATGAACTTGTGATAATCGCATGTTCTTTCATATGGTCCCTGTGCGCTTGAATCTCTAGATCACTCAATATGACCCGGGGTATGATGCTTGATTTAGGTTTGTGGACTCCCTTAGTACTTATGGAAGTCATTTTTCCGCTACCACCTCCCTTCTCCATTTCTTTACTTGTTTCCTATTGATTCCCTTCCTGACCCTGGGGTTTGTTTCTTCCAACTGCTTCCTTGCCTCATTCTATGACTACCTGCCTATAGGAGGGAGCGACGCTCCCCCTGTGTTTCCCGCCATGGAACCATAATGCAAAACCCTAGCTTCAACTTCGATCCTCAGGTTCCACTCTCAAGTCCTTGAATCTCACCTAATATAATAGGTGATCTACTCAAGATTCATTATTATTATTATTATTATAAAATTCAAATTTAAGAAAAAAATTATTTATATTTACATGTAAGTCAGAGGTCGAACCTTTCTATTTCATATAAAACTCTAATGTTCTCGACGTTCTGACTCCCATCTTAACCAGTGTCATGCCACATACTGCAACAAAATGAAACTAGAATCACACACCCCAACCTCCCGACTCCTGACTTCCCTATCATACCAACCTCCCGACTTACCTCTTTTCCCAACCTCCTGACCTCTCTCTTAACCTAACTATGCTCCACATTAGGCTCCCGCTATCCACTATAATATATAATATATGAAGAACATCTCGACTTCCAATTAGCTGACTCACCACACCTTTTGGAGGTCAAAGGTTAGATGTTGGACCTTTTCCAAGGACATACCTTTGGACGTCGGAGGCAAGTCGCATGGTCAGAGGTTGGGCATTGTAACGCAACAGAAGAAAATTCTTCTGCCCTGACCTCCCGACTCTCGACTTCCTTGTATTCCATCCTCCTAACTCTTGACTTCCCTTTCAACCCGACTATGCAGCGCAATGGCCTTGTGCTATCTGTTGATTTATGCATTATATCAAGATTATCTCAACCTTTGAACATGCCAAATGGCACCCGTTTCCAAGGTTGGGCATGGGGACCTTTCTATTTCCCAAAATAATGCTTGGACCTTCCAATTCCCAACAACAATTCCACACGAGAGAACACCCAAAAAATTTGTACTTTGTTATTCTCCACACCCGACCTCCTGATTGCTGACCTCCCTCATATCCCCAACACACTGAAGGTCAACATTATGACCTCTAACTGCCCAATTGCCTTGTGCTTCAAATAGGAATAAATTATATATATGTATGCATTCCAACCATAATTATCTTTCACATTTCCCTACTTATTTTTTTAAAACAAACACCGAAATAGGAAGTAGCCATTTAAAAAAAAAAACATTCCCCCAATTCCCACCTTGGAACCTCACCTCAATTTTTGGATGCAAGTGGTTGAAACATCTCGTCACTTGAATGATTAGGTAACACATCTCATGCAAATTTATTGTTGGAAATCCCAAGTACCTCAAGGAACTATAGCAACTTTATTGCTTTCCGCTCCCTATTTTGCACTCTCTTCTCCGCACTCTGTTTACAGTAGTTCTCTAAAACTTGTCCCTCGTTACAAACAATTTAGCTGAAATTCACTGTAATTGTCCTCATTTCTGGTAAACATTCAATGCCATACATAATTCCATCAGTTAATTCATATATCTTATACAAAGTTGAATTTATTTTCACTCATCTTCACCAAACAAGATGCGAAAGAAAGGTAAATCCACGACGTCAAAGCAGGCCATACAACACATCAAAGAATGCCTAAAGGGAACATAAAATCCTGAACCATAGTTCTGCAATGTAAACATATCTCTCATCTCCGAAACCACCTTCAAAATGCAAATGGAAGGTATGATGAAGTGGGAAGAAATATATAATTTCTTTAAGGATAGAAGTTGGTTAAATTCGGAAACTTCAACTAAGGAAAAAAACAATCAATTTGAAAAAAATAGAGGTGCAAAACTACACAATGTTGTTGCTAGAGCCAAAACACTTCCTTATTAGGACATGGTTTCATGGGCCATGTGACATCTGGATTTTCCCACCCAAAGTATACTAGACTACAATAAAAATGTTATAGCCTCTCTGGATCTGCATGTACTCTCAACAATTTACAAGCTTAGTCCTCCTGAAATCCCCTTGAACACCTAGTTTCTTAATAAATTCAATAGTGCAGTGCTCAGGAAGTATGAAGGCAATAATGGCAAAATTGTCAAATATTGGTTATGAGAAGATAGAGAAGGCTCCAAAATTAATCAATCAAAATAATATTCAATCATCATTTTCAAAAGACCGATTAGGTTCCTTGTCAAAATGTTGTCATGTCTATATGGAGTGAGACATTGAGCACTGCAAATTGCAATGGATGACTTTAACACCCAACCTACTCAATGATTCAAAGCATTTCAATTGGGCTGAAATTATTTCTCATAATATAATAGATTCCCTTATGTTTTCCATTGTCTGCTTGAGGACATGATCACCTCTTTTGGATGTCAGTGTACATTATCGATATAATAATTGTTTTTGTTATGTTTCCTCTGATGAAATGGAATTACCCAGTTGAGAAGTAACTCCCTATTCAGAATTACACCCCAATTTTGTGGGAAAGTAACTTCAAATTTCACTTTTACGACATCTATAATTGTGAGATGATTGATTTCCATCATATTTTGTCTGGAGAAAACCTTCCTAGGTTTAGTGAAGGCCTTAAAGAGGACTTACAAGAAATAGGAGACTGATTTGTCAAATAATTATTCACATATATCAGATTCTATGGAAGTGAAGTTGAACCTCATCTCCTTGCTAAATATTTCGAGAGAGGATAGATCTACAAGAATTTTTTAGGCCCCTCTACTACTAGTGTAACCCCTTGTTGTTATTAATGCAACCCCCTTATTATATTGTTGTACCCATGTAGTCCCCATATTGTTATTATTGTGCCCCATAGAAGCCCACTATTGTTATTATTGTTCCCTTACATTATTATTGTTATGTCAGCTCTGATTATATTATAACCCCTTAGACTCCTATATATAGAAAGGAGGTCTTCACACATATTTCATTAAAATTGGAAATTTTTTGTTACAAGGACATCACTAGAATTGAGTTTTTTACTTATTTTTTAATTCTAGATCCATGGTTTAACTCCAAATTTAATTAAATATATGTACTTGTCATTTCTATCATCTGATAATTGTTCATTTTTGTAATGTAAAGGAGGTTGCCCCCTCGAAGAGGCTGAATTTTAAGGCGTTGATCTATCTTTTCTATCATTTTGTGAGCTAGTTTCATAACATTTGGTATCAGAGCCTTGGATTCTAGGGTTTCGCTGCTCCAAATAGGTCATCGTGGCATTTTCGCTATAACTTTTTTCTACGACGTTTCAGAAGTGAAAAAAACCAATTTGATTCAAAATCGCACTGAACCTCAGATCCAAATTTCAAATCTTTTCGCGCTATATTTGTAGAGATATTATCTGAGGAAGTTGGTCTTTTTGCAGATTCCCGAATTACATTCCAAACAGGTGACCTGGGGAAAATCATCATAGCTTTCTCTCTGAGCATCGGATTGAAATTTTGTAAGAAGTTACAGAAAGAGGACAAACTGTAGTTTCTTGTGTATATTTTGTAGAGCCAAATATCCAAAACAGTGACACGTGGCACGTTGTACAAGTTTTCTCTATTGAACTAGTCTATAATCAAGTCATTGTGGGAGGTTTGGCACAACTCTTCCTTGGAGAATCCACTTTGGATCAAACTGGTGGAATTGAAAAGAGGACGCAAAGGGATACTACAGGTCACAATTTCAGAACTTAAACATCTGAAAGTACAGAGTTATAGTTTTTTCAAGATTGAACTCCTAAAATCAAGAAAAAGCAAGATGAGGAAGTTTGATGGCAAGGATCCAGTAAATTGGATACTTCAGATGGAGCAATATTTTGATCTACATGGTGTACCACTCTTACAAAAGGTATGTATTGCATATTCATATTTAAAACCGGATCAATTTTTATGGTATAAAGGGTTTTGTTCTTGTAAACAACTTGTTACATGGTCAATTTTCATGGAGGAAATGATAACACATTATGAGGATACAAAGAGCAACACCTTCTTTAGCGAAACACCACAACAATTGCAAAGAGTAAAAGGGCTTTGTTACATAGTGGAAAGTAAAATTATGGAAACAAGGAAGTCTACCCCTCACAACTATAAAGATGGAAGTTGTTTCTCCTAGCCTTCCACAACCTACAAGGGTTACACCACAATAATTGGAAGAAAAAAGAGAAAAAGGGCTTTGTTACAATTGTGATAGCAAATGCACTAAAGCTCATAAGTGTGCTAAGAAGAAATTATTTTACATAGAGTATGAAGAGGAGGAAGAAAAGGATCAAGAAACATCAAAAAAAGAGGATATACACCAGGACCCAACCCCAGAGAAAGAAGAAATGATTCAGACCATATCTTGTAAAGAATTGGCAAGAATTACCACTCCTCAAACTCTCAAGATAGAAGGACACACCAAGAAGAAAAAGGTTCAAGAAGTGAAAGATCACATCGAGAAAGAAGAAATGAATCCAACCATATCTTGTAATGCATTGGCCAGAATTACCACTCCTCAAACTATCAAGATAGAAGGACATATCAAGAAGAAAAATGTTCAAGAAGTGAAACATCACATCGAGCATCAAGAAATGAATCTGACCATATCTAGTAAAGCATTGTAAGAAATTACCACTCCCCAAACTCTTAAGATAGAAGGACATATCAAGAAGAAGAAGGTTCAAACAGTGAATATTAGGAAGAAAAGTATTAAGAAACATCAAAAGAAAAGGATACTCACCAAGCACCAACCCCAGAGAAAGAAGAAATGAATCCGACCATATCTTGTAATGCATTCATCAGAGTTACCACTCCTCAAACTATAAATATATAAGGACATATCAAGAAGAAAAAGGTAATAATATTGATTGATTTGGGTAGTACCCATAATTTTATTAATTGTAATATAGCCAAGGACTTGAATTGCTTCCTATATCTAGCACCAGAGTGTCAAGTGACGGTTGTAAGTGGAGGAACCATAATTTGCTCTGGAAAGTGCCATAATATCAAGCTATCCATGGGAGAATATGTATTGAATAGCCCAATGTTTTCCATTCCAATGGGTGGTGTTGATGTTACACTAAGAGTCCAATGGCTACAATCCTTGGGTAAAATAGCTTTTAATTTTCAAGAACGTTTTATGAAATTTTTTTTCGGAAGGAAAGGAAGTTGAATTAAGGGGTATCACAGGGAAACCAGGAAAGATAATCAACTTTGACAAAATGACAAATCTTTTAAAGAAAGAACAACAAGGTGTAATTGCACAATTATGTTCGCTAATTGTTCGCACATCGAAATCATGTATTTCTCCAGATCTCCAAAAATTCTTGGACAATCATTCCAAGGTATTTGAAACTCCCAAAGGTCTCCCAAGTATTCGTGATCATGATTATGCTATTCATTTTATTCTAGGATGTGTTCCTCCAAACGTCAAGCCTTATAGATATCCATATTCCCAAAGGAGTGAAATTGAACATATGGTTGCAGAAATGGTAGAGGTTGGTATAATTATCCAACCAAATTTGATAGACAAAGGAAGGTATGAATGGAAGAATGGCAAAGTAGGGTTGGAACTCATTCAAAAGTTTTTGAATATCCCAATTCCAACAATATTTCCAGAACTTGACAAGGAAGGAAAAAGCATATTGGAACCTAACGCATTTACAGAGCTGAGAAGTTGACAGCTACGAAATCGATCAATTTCAAAGCATCTCATCAAGTGGAAGAGCTTAGTTGTTGAAGATTTCACATGTGCTAACATGTGCATGGTCTTCTTGTGTACAGTTGAATCGAAAACACACTGATGCATAGTGCCCATGTTGATCTTCAGGTGTGTGCTAGTGGTCATGCATGTCAACTTGTCGAAGTAAGTGTTCAGCCCCAGTTGGACTTGCTTCTTGTCTTCACCTTGGTGAGTGTGTTGAATGGGCTGGAAAGCACACGTGTGCTCAACGACATGCATGCTACTGAATCCCTTGCATGAAATCCATAACACTGCTCACCATGTCTACTCTGTGTCAGCTGTTGGGATCGATCCTTAACTAGTATGGGTGCAGTTTCATCAGTGAGTGCATGTTGCACCCACTGCTATTCCTATTTGTGTTGCAACTTATTCGTATGTCTGTGCAACTTCATGTTCTTCCTAATTTGCTGCTTCAGCACATGCAACTCTTACTTTGTTCCATCCTTCGCACGATCTTCATGTTGCACTGTCACTTCATAGTTGGATTCTCCAAGGTTGTTTTTATCATCAATGGACCTGCTTGAGCTTGCAAACTTGTTTCACCTCTGCGTTGTCAACAACCCTCCTCTTGCATTTGGTAAATTTGATATGTTGTCCTCATTTGTTGCTCAGGACGCTACTTGTTGTGATGTTGTTTCTTTCATATCTTTATGTCCTTGTCTATGAACAACTTGATGTCTTTATGGGTAGGCAAGTCCATGGACACTTGATCCACTGCATCCCCAAGTGTGTCTGAATGGTGTCTTCATCTCTACTCTCCTGGAAACCATTGAACCTATACTGCTAAGAGGTAGATGAACACCTGGGATACCTGGAGACGTGGAAACAATCATGGAAAACAATCTGTTTGTTGAAAACCAAAATGAACATGAGAACTGACTTGCAACATACCTGCATGAATGATCATGGAGGTTGGGAGACCGACTGCAAAGGCAACAAAAGGCACATTCTGGGCTACTGGGAGACTGACTTACTGCTGGAACTATGCAATGCACAGTCCAATCTGGCTACTAACTGTTGGGATTGCACAATGCGCAATTCTAGCTAGGAAGGACTGCTAGCCTAGGGATGGATTTGTGCAATTTCTTAGGCCATGCATCCAGTGTATTCTATAAATGCACAAAAGAGTCCATGAGGCTAGTGTTGGGTATGAATGTGCAAATCTAGATAGGAAGGTGAGCTTTCCTATCCCAGATTGCGCAATGCAACCTTGGTGAAGCCAAATCTCGGGCCAAGGTTGGCTCGACTCGCTGATGGGAAACTAAAAGCAAGTAATTTGGTGAATGCATGGCAACACTAAGTGATAGAAAAAGTTATTAACAGTGCATGAAAAACATGAATGAAATATTCAACAAACAAATCAACATGCATGTGGGTGAGGCAGTTCACCGGTTGGGCGAACATCCTTGCAAAATAGTTTCATGCATGCAACTGTAGTGAGATAGCAATGAAAATTGAAACAGAGCTAGGACAAGCTAGTATATATGAAAAACAAAAGCAATCATTCAAAGAAATCAAGAAAATATTACTCCCACAAGAAAAAACACAAAAAGTGACAGAAATGCAGCACAAGGCATGGGAAGTGGGATTACCCCAAAAAAGTCGAGCTGAATGCGCCAACTACTCCTAGATGTGATGTGGTGTTAGAACTGTAAGGATGATGTGAGGAATGATCTCTACAGTGTCAGGTTGATTATTTTTTATAACATCGAGGTTGTGACACGCATGCCACGAATCTAGGGGAAGCAACACTTGGTGGGAGGTTTTGGAATTTCCCCTTGCATGTAACCTCCAACTGCTAAACATAGATCCCTAAAACAAGGGATGCCTTTGCATGCTACCTTGGGAGAAGCAGCCCATGCATACAAGTTTGTTTTGCTTAGTCCCGGAGGGAACCGATCAACTCATCTTCACATGTAAGAGACTACTCAACTGCTGGAGAAAAATGTGCATTTCTAGCTGGGAGCTGGGTTGGCTGCCTAGGAGATTTGCGTAATTTATAGGCAAAGTAGTTAACTGTTGCCCAGATTTGTGAAAAATCCTACTAGGAGGGTTGGCTGGTGGGATTGAGCAATCTTGGAGCCCATCAGGCTATCAGAGAGGATTGCACAATTCTTGGAGGGAAGGTTGGTTTTCCTCCATAATTCACAATTTTCAAAGGGAAATTGCTCAGCCTATAGCTGGACCAAGTCTGGGTGAACAGACTATGAGGGGAATGGATCAAGTTGTGACCAACAGGCTACCTTTGTGCAAGATAGACACTGAAGCTTGTGAACTTGATGAAGCAATGCAAGCTACTCTAAAGGAAGGGAGGCTCCAAAATGAGGCTAAGGCAAAATTTTGGAGGGGTGTTGTAGCCGCTACAACACTTGGTGACACACTAGTAGAACTCCATCTCTTTGAATGGACCTTGTTCGTGAAAAGAAATTATAACACCTCCGGAAGTATTATTTAGTTTTTAGCTCATCTTGGTTTCACACTAACTTGATTGTAAGATGTAGCATCTGCCAAACCCTTGGCCAATTGGCACACATTCCAAGTCAAGGCAACACAGTTGTTTCAATTAGGGTTGAGGGGTATATAGGTGCACAAGCAGTATAGTCGTCAGAGTCTTAGTTTCATCTCTGGTGTTGCTCCACTACCAGTAGGCCTAGACAGTACTCCGATGGAGTCACATAGAAACACAAGCATGGCTCTACTACCATCGAGCCTGGTCAGTACCCCGGCGGAGTTACTTGCATCACCTTTTTGCGCAGGAAGCCTTTCTCTTCTTTCACCTTATTCTTTTTTCATTTTTCATTTTGACTTTTGATTTTTTCATTTTTCACTATGCATAGCACATTCATTTCAGAGGCAGAAGAGGCATATCGACTTATTGAGAGCACAGGAAGTTGTTCCAGTAGAGACATAGTTTATTGTATCTTTGACGTGCCTGTTAAGGTTTCCCCCTTACCTTACTCTACATGACTAAGCTGACAAGGGTTAACCCAAAAACAATCAACTAGAGGAAGTGACACTAGTTAGTGTGCAAGCTTTGTGTTTACACCAAGATTCACTTTGAATAGTATGTATTTTCCTTCGATGTATCATGGACTAAAAGTAACAAGATCATCATATAGAGGCAAGATGAAAAATAACCAAGTAGTGATAGTTGTACAAGCCCTCTTGTACTTTACCCAGCCTTCTTCAAGAGTCATACATGGTTTCATGCAAAACTAACCTATGAACAAAATAAGCAAATGAACTAACAATCAACAAATCAAGAGCAATTGCAAAAGAAAAAATGAAAGAAAAGCAAGTAAACAAGAAAGCAAGCAAACAAACAAGCATGCAAGCAAAAAACTGAAAGAAAACACTACTCCTACTCCTACACTAATAGTACATGGGCCTTATCACGTGAAGTGATACTTCCAATGCAATCATCGCCCATTGGTAGACCCATGTTGGTGAAGGCTTGGTCCATGAGAAACCCAATGGTACGAACCAACAAAATAAAAAGATATAACAATGAATACAACCACACTTCCTATTTCAAAGTGCCCAAGGGACATAAGTGAGTGCATGTGTATGACAGGTAGTCCATGGACTTATCATGGTGTTGTGTGACACTACGTGCAACTTTGAAGCACAAGCAGACTCTTGACTGGGACATGCAAGCAAACGAAGAGACAAAGATAACTTTTGTTGCACACAAGTCCTTGCAATGTAAGACTCCTCCAATGCATGAGTAATGGGAGCGTGCAGTTCGAGTGGAGAAAGTGTGATCTATGAGTGAGAAGGATCTTCAATGCATACAGATGAGTGATGAGGAGCCTTGGTTGTTTAAAAACATTCCTGATCGAAAGTGAAACCAACCTTAGGAAACTGAGGACCTGACATAACCATCAGCTCAAGCTAAAATGCCTTGACAATCTATGGAGTTTCGACTTCATTGACAGATGGATCTTCATAGACCAGTGGCTTAGACAGATTAACAATGAGTGAATCAACATCATGATCGAATGATGAGGTGAAAATATCACGACAACAAGATCGTAAAATTCAAGATGTTGGTCAGCATCCTCATGGCTTGATGAATCACACAGAGGGGTAGATGAGGAAGGATGTTCACCCTCTGCATTTCCGGAAAAAATAGATGGAATATCAAGTGGATTTCTAGTGAATGATTGGTCCTCTCCATTGATGGATGATGGGTTAACATATGGTGTGTCTTGCAAAAGATCAAAAATGGGTGCATCCATGGATGAAGACACACATGCAAAATCATGGATGGCAAGTTCACCAACGATGTTAGGAAAGAATGGAGGGGGCTCAAACGAAAGGGAGTCATCCTTCATCGAGTTTTTATGCTCAAGATCCCACTCATACTCTTCATGAATTACAATGCATGTTGGTTGTGCAACACCAACTCTGTCAGTGGGTTGTTCCTCATTCACAACAAGTGAAGAATTTGGAATGGACGAACACAAGACAACATCATCCGGAGGAATGCCCAAGTGCGAAGACTAAGGTCGTAGAAAAGAATGCATATGAGGAATTGAAGGACTCACAACCAAATCTATGTGAAAATCGAGTGGAGTGGTGTTGGGAGAGTGTGAAAGATGAATAGGTGTGTGAGCATGATCCTCAACATCACTGGGCAGTGGTGGAGCTACAGAATGAGAGGGAGGCAATAGTCAGTTGAGACAATGCCCTCTCCCACATGCGATTGTGTAGTTCCATTAATGAAGAATGTTGAGCGAGGCTTGATATCAAGCTTCCTCTTTGGACAGGCAGATTTATTAAGGCAATACTCGAGCTGGTTGCAAAGATAAGAAAATTTCATCTAGCTCTTCGAACCTTGAAACTGCAAGTCACAGAAGCGCCACCAAAAATTGATAATGGATTCATGCAGAGCCCTCCATTGTTGTAATAGTTTCTGGTCAAGATACTTTGGATCAAAATGATAGAACATGTCTTCAATGAGATCATAGAAGTGCTCAAATCAGTGCACGATGTCAACCAGTAGGTTGAACACCCAACGAAATGGAGATTCCTTAAGTGTGTATGCAAGCAACAAACCAGATTGTTCGTCAGAAAACTCATCTTCCTCATAACTCATGAAAAGAAAGTTATATAAGTGCTTAGACCAGACCCATTTTCCTTCACCATCATATGTGTGAGTGGGCAAGAAATCAAAAATCTTCCCCAAGATGGAGACATCCTCATGATTCAAAAAACACCTCAGGGGAAGAAGATTGCAATACTCCATGAAAGATATGCAAAGGTTCAAAAATGGATGACATGACACAGCTTGTCATCAGGCCCTCCTTCTAGTTCCAGAAATGTTGACAGTGCTGGACTTGCCAGCATGACAAGGGGATCTCCCCGGTAAGAAGTCCCAATTAGACCTCAGACCCTTTGGTGTAGGAGTCCCAACAGTGGGTTGTAAGGCAATGCTTTGACAGTGGTGTCGCACAGAGGTGAGTAGAATAACCCTATCAGTAGCAAGGGTGTGACTGATGTAGTGAGTCAAGGAAGGTGTATGAGAGGTTCGAACACTTCAAAGGGGGAAGGATGTGAATGTGAGTTCCAAGTTGAAAGGGATCAGTCCCAACTCAGCTACGAACACACAACACAAAGGAAATGCATAGCTTCCGGTGGTGCAGTCCACTCGGATGTCGTAAACAAATCATACAAGGAGAGATAACACGTATAACAGTCACGGATTAGTCCGAGACAAGTGTGACAATTGTTATAGCAAGGTTCAAGTGAAAGTGTTGTCTAATGTCCAGTAGAGAAGTCGACAAGGATGGTGACAACATTAACAACATATGAAACACATTAACAACAAGATTCATATAATTGCATGTGAATCAGTTCATACACAAGTACATAAGTTAAACAACACATATCATTAAAGCAACCAGAGAAGTCAAACTGCAATAACAACATATGCATGAAAATGTGTTGGCTCTTATTATATAAAGAAGTGTAAGTCACACTCATACAATACATCCATGTAAACTTACTAGCCCCAATAGTGGAACGTTATAGCCACATGTGCCTGATCCTCCAAAGAGATGTACTAGCTCCGTGCAGTGGAGAAGCCAAGGTGCATTACATTACTCTCCAAGACCTCTTCAAAATATTCTTAATAGAAGCTTGGCTGACCAAAGCCTATATAATGAGTTATGAGGGAATATTTATAGCAAAGGGTGGGCTGACCCTTGACATTCCACTTTGTGATAGTTCAACTACCCTCATGACTCTTCACCTACTATATGACTGTTACATCCAACCATTGACACTTGACTTACACTTGACATGACTCAACATTACAATTCACATGTACTCATGTGAGACAATATGGCTAGAGCAAGCCTTGTAAGACATCACTGACACTCAGTACGTTGTGATGAGCCCAACTCTTTGACATGCTTGTGATGGTGAAGGTGGTGAGCTAATGCCAAGCTTGGTTGTCCATGATGGTGTGCATGCACCTCCTGGTAACATCTTGCTGAAGCAAACTTTTGCCTCCATTGTAATTGATGCATTGGTTCAACCCATTCATCCAAATCCCCCACTAACATGTGCATAGTCTTCTTATGTACGGTTGAACTGACAACGTACTGATGCATAATGTTTGTGTTGATTTTGAGGGGTGTGCTGGTGGTCATGCGCATCAACTTCCTAAAGTACATGTTCAACCCCAGTTGGACTTGCTTCTTGTCTTTGCTTTGGTGAGTGTGTTGAATGGGTTGGATTGCATGTGTGCACTCAATGAAATGCATGATGCTAAATCCCTTGCATGTGATCCACAACACTACTCACCATTTCTACTTTGTCTCAGCTTCTAGAATGGTTCCTTAGCTAGTATGGGTGCAGTTTCATCAATGAGTGCATGTTCTACCCACTATTGTTCCTGTTCCTGTTGCAACTCATTCATTTGTCTATGCATCTTCATGTTCTTCCTGGGTTGCTACTTCAGCACATGCAACTCCTACTTTGTTCCATCCTTCGCTAGATCTTCATGTTGCACCGTCACTTCATAGCTAGAGTCTCCAGGGTTGCTTTCATCATCAATGGACATGCTTGAGCTTGCAACCTTGTTCCACCTTCGTGTTGTCAACAAACCTCCTGTTCCATTCGTTGCATTTGGTATGTTGTCTTCAGCTTTTGTTCATGATGCTGCTACTGTCATATCTTGATGTCCTTGTCTATAAACAACTTGATTTTTTCGTGGTTAGGAAAGTCCATGGACACTTGATCGAATGCATGCCCAAGTGTGCTTTGAATAGTGTATTCATCTCTGATCTCCTAGAAACCATTGTACCTATACTATTGAGAGGTAGATGAATACCTGCAATACCTGGAGACATGGAAACACTTATGGCCAGCAATCTATTAGTCGAAAACCAAAATGAACATGAGAACTGACTTGCAACATACCTTGGCGAATGATCATGAAGGTTGCACAATTTCGATTGGGAGGTTGGGAGACTGACTACCAAGATTGCACAAGGTACAGTCCGGCCTGCTAGGAGACTGACTAACTGCTGGACCTACGCAATGCACAGTCCATTTTGGATGCTGACTATTGGTATTATGCAGTGCACAATTCCAGCTGGGAAGGACTGCTGGCCTAGGGATAGATTTGTGAAATTTCTTAGGCCAAGCAGCCATTGTCCTCTAGAAATGTGAAAAATAGTCCTAGAGGCTAGTGCTGGGTAAGGATGTGAAAATTTGGAGAGGAGGGTGAGCCTTCCTTTCCCAGATTACACAATGATGCCTTGGTGAAGGAAGATCCCAGGCCAAGGTTGTCCCGACTCGCCAACAAGAAACTTAAAGCAAGTAAGTCATTGAACGCATGGTGACACTACATGATAGCATAAGTTATTAACATTGCATGCAAAACATGAATGAAAGATTTAACAAACATATCAACATGCATGTGGGTGAGGCAGTTCGCTGGTTGGACGAACGTCTGTGCAAAATAGTCTCATGCATGCGATAGCAGTGAGATAGCAATGAAAACTGAAACGCGGCTAGGAAAAGCTAATATATATAAATGACAACAAGCATTCAAAGAAATTAAGAAAATGATACTCCCACAAGTGAAAATACAAAAAGCGACAAAAATGCAGCACACGACATGGGAAGTAGGCTTACCCCAAAATAGTTGAGCTGAATGTGACGATTGCTCCTAAATGTGATGTAGGATGTCAAAGCTACAAGGTTGATGTGAGGAATGAGCTCTCTAGTGTCTAGTTGATGAGCTTTGATAACATCGAGGTTGTGATGTGCATGCCAAAAATCTAGGGGAAGCGACACTTGGTGGGAGGTTTCTGAATTTCTCCTTGCATGTAACATCCAACTGCTAAACATAGATCCATGTAACAAGGGATTCCTTTGCATGATGCCTTGGGAGAAGGAGCTCATGCACGCAAGTTTTTTTTGCTCAATCCTGGAGGGAACCAGTCAGATCAACTACACATGTAAGAGACAGCTCGATTGTTGGAGAAAAATGTGCATTTATGGCTGGGAACTTGGCTCACTGCTGAGGAGATTTGTGCAATTTATGGGTAGAACAGCTAACTACTGCCTAGATTTGCAAAAATCATAGGCTGAATAGCCTGCTGCTGGAAAAATTTGTGAAAATCCTACTTGGAGTTTTGGCTAGCTGGATTGCGCAATATTGGAGCCAGCAGGCGGTCAGAGAGGATTGAGCAATTCTTGGAGGAAGGTTGGTTTCCCTCCAGAAATGCACAATTTTCAAGGGGAAGTTGCTCAGCCTACAACTAGACCAAGTCTGGGAGAACATCCTGTGAGGGGAATGGATCAAGCTGTGACTGACATGCTGCCTTTGTGCAAGAAATACACTGAAGCTTTTGAACTTGACAAAGCAAGGCAAGTTGTTGTGAAGGGAGAGAAGCTCCAAAACAAGGCTAAGGAAAAATTTTCAAGGGTTGTTGTAGCTGCTACAACACATCCTGATAAGAATGAAAAAGTTGAAGTTCAAATTGATAATTTCTACCTGCATTTGCAGATGTTAGAGTTACGTTTTAAGGATAAATAAAAGTTTAAACATTTTAATCAAATATTTACATGTATTTTGAAAAAATTCCCCATTGATGTGCAACCACATGATTCAATCACTAAATATTATTATTATTCAAAGGACTCCAAAGAAACTAGTAAAAATTCCCAAGCCTCTTCCACTAAAACTAAAGAGAAATATCCTTTTGACATGGACAACTTGACTAAATCTTTGAATTTTTTAACCAATGAAGTATTCTAACTCAAAAGGAAGTCTATTGAGGTGTCTACTATTAAAAAATTATTGAGTTCTATTATATTCTTTCCATGACTAACCTATGTTTTAGGGCTGGAAAAATGACTAAACTCTCTTGTGACCCCCTGTGGAAAGAAAACAACAAGTGGGAGATTGTTGAGTTGTGTTATATTCTTTCCACGACTAACCTACCTAGTGAATCGGGGGGTTAGAGGGGGGGTGGAGCGCCCCCTTCGTTGCGTTGATTGCACAGCGGGGGGGTCACAGGGGGGGCAGCAGCCCCCCCCTGTCCGTGGGGTTTGAGGGGGGCGGGTAGCCCCCTCTACGGGGTTCGGGGTAATGCCCTGGGAAAAATTTTTTTGGACCCTATATTAGGTTGGCCGAACCTACCTATGGTTTTCGGTCCATGGTTTTGGACGTGATGGTTTTCGATCCATGGTATTGGATGCTTTGACATGTATAAATATGTATTGTAACATTGAAAGGAACATAATGAAAAATCAAGTTGGTAATCCCAATTTTGGGATCCAGTGGGAAATCTCTGTGTATATGTGTTTTATTTGTTATGCTCTCGCATTGTTTATTTTCTTTGTTTTAGAATTCATATGCAGGTAATTTCTTTATAGGGTTAAAACCTACAAAATTCTTTTAAGACATTTTTTAAGAAGAACATTAATCAATTGGCTAAGTCTATATAAGGATCTAATGTTGTATTTAATGTTGAGAACTTGTGCATGGATAAATATTGTTCTTTTATTTAAGAAGTGCATTCAGAGAAAACATTTCCGCAATGGAAACATAACATGAATGTTGTGGTTGCAAATTTTATGGAAAGTTTGTCAGCCGAAAAGTATTAAGAGAAAACTCAAGAGATGGAAGAACTAGCCTTGATAGAGGAAAACACAAGTGATGGTGATTCAATTTTCACTTTTGAACTTATCCTAAACAATCATTGAGAAGGTGTTGGTGAGCCCCTAGCGGGTGATGCTCCTCTTCTACAACCTACCAAGAAATATAATTTGAGGAGAAAAGGACCAATTCCTGGGAAAGATGTTAGAAAGTAATTGTGAAGAGAGATTTTGTCTCCTAATAATCATGATCAGCGCATTCTAATCATATATGGAAATGCACAGTCTCAGAATAATTCTTTCATAACCAATAAGAACAATTATATCACTCTTAAGGCATCAGACAAAGTCACATCACGTACCACTTTAGTACATCCTACCCAAAATGAAGATATAGATTGCTATGTTAAAGATATGAAGAAAGATCAAGCTAATATTTCCATATTTAAGCTAGGAGTTAATCATCAAAGAACTTACATCTCAACCTTTGTCCACTAGAACAGTTTCTACTTGTCAAGCCTCTTCCAACAAGTCTCCTACTATTCTCAAATCGATTGTTAATGCACCTAATGTAAATTCTAGATCTACTTACCCCCCTTTTCTTTTAAATTTTGAAATTTTTAATTATAATGTTCGTAATTGCCTATTTGATTCTAGTTCTTCTAAAAATTTCATTCCTTTACTATTGCAAATAAAATCAATTCTAAATGGGAAAAGATTAATGCTAGAATCATACAATTATATAGATATTTAGTACAAGTAATTGGTGAACTTAACAATTTTATAATTCATCTATCATCTAATTATAGAGTTCACCAATGTATTAGTATCATCATTATGGACATTTTGGAAGCTTATGTAATGTTTTTAAGTAGAGATTTGTCTAGCAAGTTGCAAGGATACTTTGCTACTAACTAGTCGCATTTGTGGCTTCCTTATAAGGGCAAGAATAATCATTATTAATTTGAGAGTGTACCTTTCATGAAGCATACCATTACGATGCTTGAAGCTCCTAATGAACCTATTAGCTATGTAAAAGTAATCTTCAAAAAAAAAATCTAAGAAGTTGATCATGAATGTTATATTATGTAGTCATCCCTTGTACCACCAAATACATAGTTGGAACTCATTCCTTACAATCCAACTGGTGCTAGTGATTTTTGTAATATAGATGTAAATAATATTAGTGTAGGAACTAACCCTATTGCTGCTAACAATTGGACTTTGTACTTTGATGGTTTGAAAACACAAGAGGGTTATAGAGCTAGTTGTATTTTGATCGACCCACAAAAAAACAAGTATTTCATCTCATGTTCATTGGAATTTGAGTGCACAAACAATAGTGTTGAATATGAAGCACTCATTTTGGTACTAAATAATACCATCAACCTTAAAGTGGAAGTGCTTAAGGTAATATGTGACTGAGAGATTATCACACGATAGGTACAGGATACTATTCATTATGTGTCACCTAATCTAAAAAAATACCAGCAAGAGGAATGGCATCATATTTCTCTCTTTCGAGATTTTAATATTAATTATGTTCCTATAGTTCACAATGCATCCGCAGACACATTAGGTTGCTAGGATATTACCATTAAGAGATGGTTTTCAATTAAGATTATCTATAAGTCATCTATGCCCAATAATGTTACTAGTTTTCATGTTTTCAATGATGACCAATGGATACTGGATTTTATCACTAGTTCTTACATGTCTAAAGATGAGATAATAGATGAGCATGAGCATGAGAATGAATTGTAAGAATCAAGTTAAGCACATAAAGGGAACCCCGTGCCTAAGGATGTGGTATCTTTAGAGAATATTTATGACCCTTAAAACCGCTTTAAAGGACAAACCAATGCTAAGTCCCATAGTTCTAAACTATCACACAAACAAGTTAATTTGGGTACCAAAGAAGATCTGAAATATGTGAATCTCAGTACGTGTAGTTCTCCCAAAGAGTGACAATTTTTTTTTATGTCTTTTTAAACAATACTAAGATGTGTTCATGTGGACGTATGATGATTTGAAGACCTGTGATACATGAATTATATGGCATGTGATACCCATCAAGGAAAGGGTAAAGAAATTCCAACAAAAGTTAAGAAAACTTCATCCTAGGATTGAAACCCTCATTTAGAAATAACTGAGAAAACTACTGGATGCTCAGATCATATTCAAATTTTATCATTCTACCTGGGTCTCAAATTTTGTTCCTATTAGAAATCATTCTAGAGAGATATGTTTATATATTCACTTCCACCACCTAAATCAAGCTTCAGTTAAGGATAATTATCATGTGCCATCTATGGAGCATACGCTTCAGACAGTATCTATGTCAACAATCTTCTTGTTGTTAGACATATTTTCTGGATACATGCAAGTTCTAGTAGTGGAACTCGATAGATTTAAAACTACTTTCAAGACTAAATAGAGTACATTCACATTTAAGCAGATGCCTTTTGGGCTCATAAATGTTGGTGCTATTTTTTAGTAGGTATGGACATTGTGTTTCATGGTTTGATTGGACAAAGTGTGGTTGTGTACTTGGATGATGTTACAATATTTTCTAAGAGAAGGTCATATCACATTCAACATTTAAGATGAATATTTGAGTGGTGTTAGAGATATGGTATATCCTTAAATTCAAAGAAGAGCATATTTGGAGTGCCTAGGGAAACCTGTTGGGACACATCATATCTAAGAGCAGAATTAAAGTTGACCAAGAGTGGGTCAAGGCTAATGCTAAGATTCCCTTTCCCATGAATAAGAAAACCATGTAATCCTTCTTGGGTAAAATCAACTTCCTTCATAAGTTCATCTCGTATTATGTACCAATTGTTAAGCCATTACAAGATATTATTATTAAGGATGTAGTTTACAGGTAGGACCTGTAGAAATTTTGAATAATTTAACACATATTCAATGGAGATTATCCTGATCATGTACTATTGCGGAAAACATACACAATACATAAGCTCCTCTACGTTGATCATCAATATAGCAGCATCAATAACAATAAAACATCAAGAGCATTCACACATTAACACAGTATGTATCCCGGGGAAAGCATCTCGCTAAAAACCCCAACTATCTGTATATTAATGATTGAGTCATGTAACATTACACAGCATAATACTTCTCACAAGTATCTCCACCTCTGTTACACACATACAGCTCAGATCTGAATCAATCACTGGCTCAAATCTCCTTCGCTGCTTGCCTGCCTCCGCTGCTCAATACCTGC
>APFE030928206.1:221872-244109 GCA_000404065.3 Pinus taeda | reverse complement strand
CATCATCTTGTTGCAATCTCAACACTCCCTCTCAACAAGATATGGATTATCAACAACCCCTATCCTGCCTCGGTGGTATTCGAATTTGCTCCTGGTGAGAGCCTTCGTCTGAATATCAGCATCCTGATCCTCTGTTGGAATGTATGAAAGTAACATGATCCTCCGCTGCACACAATCTCTGATATGATGGTACCCGATGTCAATGTGTATAGATCTATCATGAAATATAGGATTACCCGAGAGTTTAATGCAACTCTGGTTATCATAGTAAATCACAGTAGGATCCAAATGAGAACCGAACAAACCAACCCGAATCTTCCTCATCCATATAGCCTCGCATGCAGCCAAACTTGTTGCCATATACTCGGCCTCTGCTGAACTGAGTGCCACGGATCTCTGCTTCCTGCTATACCAAGTAACTGTTATTGATCCAATACTGAAGACCCCTCCTGATGTACTCTTTATGTCTGGTGGGCTCCCCGCCCAATCTGCATCCGTGAAGCCACATAGCTTCACCTCATCCTCCTGTCTGTACCACAATCCATATCTCGATGTGCCTCTCAAATAATGCAATACATGCTTGACCGCCTTCCAGAAGAGATTGGTAGGCTTAACCATACCTTGTGAAAGCTGGTTAACATCATAGCATATATCAGGTCATTTATTGACCAAATACATCAGCGACCCCACCAACTATTGATAAACAGTGGCATCCACTTCTTCTCCCAAAGTGGCATCCTCCTTCCTCCAACCTCCAAGAAGAGGAGTATCAACAGGCTTGCAGCCATGCATGTTGAACTTATCCAGTATCTCCCGAGCATACTTACCCTGAGAAACAAACAGTCCACCATTGTGCTGCCATACTTCCAATCCTAGGAAATAGTGAAGGAGGCCTAAGTCCTTCGTCTCAAACTCCTTAGCAAGATCATCCTTGCATGAAAGTATCAACAGCGCATCACCCGTTAGAATCAAATCATCTACATACAATACAATGATAAGCAACTTACCCTCCACCACAATCTGGTATAGATTAGGATCCGCCTCGCTCTTAGAGACTCCAAGTCCAGTGAAATAGCTGTCTATCCATGTGTACCAAGCACGTGGTGCTTGCTTCAACCCATACAATGCTCTCTTGAGCCTGCACACATGCGACTCACTGCTAAAGACCTCAAAGCCTTCAGGCTACTCAATGTACACCTCCTCCTCAATGACTCTGTTGAGGAACGCAGTCTTCACATCCATTTGATGAATGTGCCATCCCATCTGCGCTGAGAGAGCAAGAATCATCCGTATGGAAGAATACCTTGCGACAGGTGCAAAGGTATCCTCATAATCGATCCCCTCTATCTGTGAAAAGCCTCGGGCAATAAATCTTACCTTTTACTTCTCCACACTCCCGTCAGCTGCCTGCTTAACTTTGTAGATCCATCTCGAACCCACCAGTGAGTTCCCTTCTGGTCTAGGAACAATCTCCCATGCACTGTTTCTAACAATAGAATCATACTCTTCCACCATGGCGTCTACCCATGCTGGATCCTCCACAGCTTCCTCGAAAGAGGATGGCTCAGTCACAACACACTTGCTCATAAGAGCCATGTATCCAGTGTACCAATCAGGTGACTGTCTCTGTCTATGTTGGGTTGTAGGTGGTCCTACAACTTTCTCTGCATCTTGAGCCAGTCGCTCAGCTTCTGTCAAGTGCTTTGGCCCTCTGATGGTTGGCGCTGCTTGAGTGGTCTCTTCCACTCCATGAACCTTTTCCTGTGGCTGATCCATGTCCTGAAGCTCATCCTTAGGAACTAATAGCTCCTCATCTGCATGTAAGTGTAGCTCCCTCTCAAGCGAACACTTCATGTCTTTCTCCTCCTGAAATTTTATATCTCGTCGCATAAACGTTTTACCACTGTCTGGAAAATACACGCGATAGTTGTGGAGCGTATCAGTGTACCCCACAAATATCCCAACCTCAGCGGTCGGTTCCAACTTCTTCCTGGCATCCTTCATCACATGCATGTAAATGTTAGCACCAAAAATCCTGAAATGAGAAAGATCAGGCTTCTTACCAGAATAAACCTCCTCGGGTGTACTCATGCCAAGTATCTTATGAGGACAACAGTTATGCACATAAACTGTTGTATTGCATGCTTCCGCCCAAAAGTGAAGGGGTAGGCCCTGGTCATGCAACATCGCTCATGCAACACCCACGATCGTTCTTCCGCTTAGTTACCCTATTCTGTTCTGGGTTATGGGGAGCTATGAGCTCTCTTCGAATCCCTTCTACCTTGCAAAAATCCTTGAACATGTCCGACATGTATTCACCACCATTATTGCTCCTAAGAGCCTTCACCTTCTTCCCCAACTCCTTCTCGACCAATGCTTTGAATTCACGGAACTTTGAACATGTCTCGCTCTTCTTCTGCATGAAGAAGATCCAACACTTACAATAGAAATCATCAACAAAAATCACATAATACCTATGTTTTGCTGTCGAAGCAACTGAGAAAGGTCCATACACGTCTATGTGAATTCTCTCAAGGATCATCGTGGCGCAACTATCCTTCTCATGAAAGGTGGCTTTCACAAACTTCCCCAAAGTACACCCCTTGCACTGATTTGACTGCGCAAGCGTGCCTTTAGGAAGCCGTGTAGTGATCTGCTGCAGTATCTTCATTGCTCCATGGTGAAGGTGACCCAATCTCCTGTGCCACAACTCACCATCATCCCGGCTCACCAATCCTTCTGCCTTACCTGCCATTGTTGCGCATCCATCTACATGCAATTAATAAAGGTTCCTTACACGAACCCTATCTTCCGGGTCTCACCAGTTGTCTTGCTGCGCAGGAAAGCTTTTCCCTTGCTGAAAACAACATCGTACCCCTTGTCTTCTAATATCGCCACAAAGATAATATTCTTCTTCAATCCTGGAACATGCATGACTTCCTTCAATACAAAAGGTTTACCAGACTCCCTCTCAAATGAAATGGTACTGGTACTGGTCACACTGTATCTACCATCATCACCCATCTCGATGTGCACTCCAAGATCATTGCCCTCCAGATCAATAAAAAAATCTCTATCTCCCATCATGTGAAAAGATGCACCACTATCCAAGAACCACACTGATCCCATCACACTTGAAACCAAGCATGCGATCAATGAAAAATCAAGCTCCAACTGTCAGTCTAGAGCCTCTCCTGCTGTAGATCCAGCAGCTTGCTTGTTCTTCTTCTTCTACGGACAATTAGTGGCATAGTGTCTGTGCTGGTGACAGTGAAAACACTTCACCTTGGACATGTCCTGCTTCTTACCTTTCACACCAGACTGAGAAGCTTTCTTGCTCTTCCCTTTCTTTTCTTTAGCAGCCAAAGCGCAATTTTCTTCATCAACTCCCTTTGATGAAGATTCGTCCCTGGTACTCCACCTGATCTCCTCCTGCACAAGATCTGACCACAGTCTTTCCCATCCTGGCAATTTCTCTCGACCATTGACAGAGTCCTGATAGGAATGCCAACTCTTCGGAAGACCAAGGAGAGCCAAGCTCACCAAGTCCTCATCATCGATAGTAACCCCCACACTTCCCAGCTCATCTCGACACTGAGTGAACTTCGTGAGATACTTGGGCATACTATCACCCTTCTTGCATTTGATGTTTCTGAGTTTATCTTTGAGTGCCAACTTCCTCTTATCAATCTTGCTTTGGAATAATTATGTTAAGGATTTCCACATTAAATATGGAGTAGCCTTTCCATGAAGGCTGGACACAATGTGATCCTTCATGCCCTCCAATAAAATCCTTCGACATTTTGCGGTCTTCTTTTGCCAAGCATCAGCTTGAGTAGCATTAGGCTTTGGGACATCCATCTCTATGAACGCCTTCGGCCCGTTATCATCCAATACTGCCTCCGTCCTATCCTTCCATGCAATATAATTTGTATTTCCCTAAAGGGCATACTCCAATCGCAATCTTGTGAAAGACATCTTAGTTTTGACACCAAGAAAACACTACTGCAAATTCAAAGTCCACCGGCTCCAACTCAACCGATTCCGATCTAGAATTCGTGAGAACAAGGTATTTCTTGTACAGATATCAAATGTATGGGAATTCACCGGATATCTCACCTTGCAAAGGAAGGATGAACTCCAAAGTCTACCTAGCCCGATTACAGACTCTGCCTGAGGAAATAGAATGTAAACACTTCCTAAATAGTAGATCTGATGATCAACAACTCCGATACCATGTATAAATTTTGAATAATAAACACATATTCAATGGAGATTATCCTGATCATGTTCTATTGCGGAATACATACACAATACATAAGCTCCTCTACATTGATCATCAATATAGTAGCATCAATAACAATAAAACATCAAGAGCATGCACACATTAACACAATATGTAACCCAGGGAAAGCTTATAGCTGAAAACCCCACACTATCTGTATATTAATGATTGAGAACATGTAACATTACAATAGTCAATACTTCTCACAAGTATCCAGCATTATCTGCACCTGTTACACACAATACATCTCAGATCTGATCTCCAAATCTATTCCATTGCTTGCCTGCCTCCACTGCTCAATACCTGCTCAAGAATGGATGAGAATGGTTGAACCAAACTCGTATTTACCTCAAAAGAATCACTCACACTGGGAATCACGTGAGCAGAGGCTATAGTCACTTGGCATTGGCCAATTCTCATTGGCATAACTCAATCCCATTGATTGTGCAAATCCTCATGCACAACTATAGTCACAACTGATAGCAATCTGGTCCTCTAACACCTGTCCCTGTTGAACTAAACATGCAACTGAGTTAAATGATGTATTCTTTAGTTGCATTATGATTTAATAATTATTTTAACAACTCATAATTAGTCTATTTGCATTTAGACTAATTACAACTAGTTTAACCAAGTCAAACTGAACACAACTACATCAACTCCACAATCAACTCCACCAAACTCAACTGATTGAGTTCTAACTGAAGTCATGCATGCAACAACTCAACTGACCCACAAAGAAAGCGTATTTCCTTCTGACAGCTGCATGTGCCACATCTGTAGCTTAAACTGAAGTGCTCCAAGAGAATAAGATAAAGTTTATAGTCTAAATATTATTATAAACTAATAATATTTGACTGCTCTATAATTAGACTTGACAGTGTCACCATTGTTGTCTAAAAATAGAAGTCCATCTATTTTTTCCAACTTTACCAATCATCCATAAACAGCATCTTGCAACTCATAGACATGATCCATATGTCTAAAAATAGACATAGCCTAAAAATAGACTTTGTGCCATAATTTTCCAGCGGGCCCACTTAGTGAAGGCAATCTCAATAATTACCCCTTTTGTTCCATGTCCTCCATTTTCAGTCCCAAAAGGGGTGCCTCCCTATAATGATAACAAAGTTGAAAATTTCACAAATCAAATTCCCAATCCATCTTCTCATTCTTCTCCTACCTTTCATGACTCAGATTTAATGGAGGAAATTCTAGAATGGCTTATGAGGCCTATGGCGAAGAGTAACTCCTCCACTCTACAAGATGATGTCAATGTTCATAACTCGAGTCTTGAATCTAATGTGGATCTCTTCCATCCTCTATCGTCTATATGCCATGACTCCTTATACCATGACTCACTTGATCAATCTGCTACATCAACTAGTTCTTCACATTCTCTTGATTCTCAAGTTGCTGGCTCAAATTGCGATCGAGAATAAGGTAGTCACATTTTGCAGGTAAACGAGCAGAAAGGTAAGGACACTATATATTTTTCCACTCTGTTTTGAAATCTTTTGCATCCAAACAATGAGTTTCCATTATTTAATGACTCTCAATATGCTAATCTCAATGGAACATCCTATACAATCAATTCTTTCAAGAAACCACAAGCTTTAAGAAGTTGTTACAAACATAAAATTATATAAAATAAAATAAATATAAATAATGAATAATCAAAATAATATGTTAAATAGCCATTAGTTAAAGTAAAAATGCATGTCTAAAAACACATGCCCAATTGTGAAAGGACACCTACCTAGTATATAAGCAGGGCCTCAATGTAACATTCAATATCACTTATACATACATACATACATACATATATATATATATATAACGAGAGAGAGAGAGAGAGAGAGAGATTAATAAATTATTACAAAATACATTTTGTGTATTTTAACATTTTAAGTCAAAACGCTATAATTTTTGTTGCTTCAGTAGTATCAGATCCATGTCACACAATATAATCATGTGAGTGTTTGAACATAGTTCGCTGCACAATATGCCATTATGTTCATGTCCTAAATTCTTGGAGCAGTTTAATAAAATTTAAGAAGAATTTCAACCTTTAGAAAAATCATACGCAGAAGTTAAAGAATGTCGAAAGGAAATTGATAATAAGGAAGATAATAGCAACAATGAAGAAATGAAACAAGGTGAAGCGGGAAAATGAGATGTTGATCGGAACGATGATAATGAAAATGAGAATATAATAGATAATGCTGAATATGAGAATGATCTAGATAAAGATAATGATTCTGATGAAAGTGATATAGATCAAGATGATGATCCAGATGAAGTTGATCTTGATATGGATGGGAATCATACAGATCAAGATGATTATCCATATGAAGATGATGAAGATGTGAGGATTAATACTTCTGATGATAAAAGGGAAATGAAATTGACTTATTCTGATAATGGTGGTGAAGAGGAAAATGAAAGGAATGGAGAGATAAGAAGTGGAGGAAATGAATTTGAGGACGTAAATACAGTTGTTGATGATGAATATGTGGAGATTACTAATTATGACGATGAAAAGGAAGTGAAAATGGCTAATTATGATAATGGAGATGAGTCATATTTAGATAGCACAAATAGTTATAGTGGAAGTGTTGTGAAAAGGGACTTTCCAAAGCTTCGGTTTTTGTTGTTACCTTCCAAAATCTCCCAGTATCCAAAAAATAGCAAACCTCTTTCCTTTCTCAAAACCTCTCCTATCATATTGTCCTTGCCTCTGACTATCTGTGTTAGAAACTCTAGCACTAGCATTAAAGCAGATCCAAATTCAACCAAAGCATAGTCGAATAATTCTCCAAATAATCAGACTAGGTGGAAGCCCATTACAAAGAGGAAGGTGGAAATGCGTGTTGGTTACGTTGCGACTAATCATAGAGGTCTACAAATTCAATGGGACTCTGCTTCTACAATCACAATTGAGGATGAATTTGAAAATTCCATTCTCAAAGTAGGAGGGACGCTTGAGAGTAAATGTGGAAGTCTACGTCAAGTTAGATCGAAGAGGAGTATATGAATTGACAAAGGGGTACATTCTCTAGATACAGTAATAACAATGAAAATGGAGATTCTTGATGGTGCATGGGAGGAAGATCTAGATGGTATAGCACTTGCAGATGTTATGAATGGACATCTTCCATACAACATAAGGATTTTATGCAGGAAATGAATGTAATCACAAAAAATATGTGTATCTTATTCCAAATGAAAGTATAGGCATTGGAAATGCCAATAGTCTTAAAGAAATACAGATCCATGTCAGAGAATTCAGAGATACATTGCAGTTGTTTAAGGCGAGAAATCCTTTTCACAATTACATTATCCGTGCTTAGTACAGAAAGCATTCACCCAAGAATCTTATTAACATATCCAAATCAAATTCTTTAGTTCAAAAACAATCTAGCCTGAAATAAAAGTCTAGTTCAGAAATTGAAGTGCAACGTTTAATAGGGCTTCAGGAAAGAGAATGAAAAATATCTATGAGGTCATTGCAATACCTTTTCCTCGTGTCTTGTACCCATTCACCCTCTCCGCTTATCACTGTAGCCAATGTCAAGGGTTAAAATCTGGAAACATTCTCACCCATAGATCTACATGTGTTTCTCTCTACAAAAACATCTTGCATCAGTCAGATTTTATGTGGGTACTGCTAAGTTCTTAGCGAAGTGACCTTATCTCCAAGGTCGGCTCTGATTCTCTTATGCATCTGCCACGACATGCCATCAGTTTTACACTGCCTCCACTTTCAAACAGTGTGTTTGGTCAAAATGGTCATATGATGGTTTTACACTACCTCCACCATCAAACAATGTGTCCAGTCAAAATGGTAATATGATACAGTGCCCACGATAAGTAAATTCGACCCATTAACTCGGTTTTATGCTGCCTCCATCATACCACAGTTTTCGTTGTGGTCAATCAACACACTCAAATAGCATGACCATTCGATCTCCATCCTCCACCCTTCGCCATTATTCCATGAACTCTCTTCCCTGTCATACCCTGCATTCTCACTGCCTTAACACCAATATCCAATATTTAAAAAAAAAAAAAAAAAAACACAACTTTGTCTTCTACTCCTCCTGTCGTTAAGCATGGCATCCAAAAGGTCAATGGGTTCTGGTGATGGTTCAAACTTGGATCATTGTGTAAGTGGTTCTACGATATGTGGTTTTCACATATATAATGATCAAAATGTGGATCTATATTTATTCTATATATAATAATACATTTATTTATTTTATTTATATAAATTAATTTTAATTAACTCAATTTTTTAATAATATCATATAGATATTTTATATCTCTTTCTCTCTCTCTCTCTCTCTCTCTTATTATAATATATTATTATAATATATATATATATATCTATATATATATATAATTATATTATATATATATATATCTATATATATTTATTTTAATATATATTTTATATATTTATATAACTAGCCAAAAATAATATTACTGCCAAATTAAACGAGTGAGCTACCAATGTTGTCGAGTTCCATAAGCCAAGATGACAACCACATGATGGAGACAATTGTGAGCAATATAGCTTTGAGGAAGAATATTTTGAAGGAAGGGGCAATGTCACTGTTGGGGGCGGGATCCCCCAAGGGAAGTTTTGGGGCTTAGAGCCTAGATTTTGGTCAATTTTGTAATTCTAATGTAAAGATTCCGCATTTTGTGGGCACGAAGCACGGAGATTGTTAATAATCATAGGGGTGTCCGCCCTTAAATTTTCATAATGTAATGTCGGCTGTAGAGATCTACCAATGGTTTGTGGACCATGGGATTGTATAAAGAGAGTGAGGCTCTAAGTAGTAAAAGAACCTAATTGAAGAAGAAGCAATGATGAAGAATTGAGTCATATCTGTGGAGTAAAGTCTAGTTTTGGGTCGTAGAATAGGAGAAGGCTCTGTAGCTAAGTGCGCAGAACCCTACAGCTGAGTGTGCAGGGCAAGTCGAGTCTGTAACAACTAGAAGTATTAATAAAGAGAAGTTTCCTCTCAATCCTGCATATTTATTTCCTATTTTACGCATCTGTTATATTGGGTATGAATTTCACTTCTAATTCTTATATGATGCATGAATGTGTATAATTGTGTTGATTAAGTGAACGCAAGATAGAATATCTATTTACACAAATTTGACAAATATCTGTTAAAAATATAAGTAATATATTTAGTCTAGGTTGGGAAATAGCACAATTCACTGCCATAATAGCATGGAAGGACTTCAACCCTTAGTTAGGGTTGTGCAAAAGGCAATTGTGACACTTCGTGAAGGTATTGAAGGTTAGAACAACGCGCATAGCGACCTGTGTGAAGTTAGGTCTAGTTGGACTAAACCGACATCACAAACATCTTAAGGGTGTGGAAAATTAGTTCCAACATCCCCCCATACTGCTTCAGGTGAGACTTATGTCCATGCTCCACGGGCTGATACCGAAAGGGCCAGTAGTGTAGGGATTTGCTTCACTAAATAGCTTTGAACTTGGGTCAGACCCCCATAAGCCAACAAATGGTTCCATTCCTGGGACCAGAATCCGCATAGAGATGTCTGATGTCGTATCATTGGAATCCAACTAAGAAAGAAATGGAAGGCTGGTTGGACAGAAGAATTCACAAGTTCGCGGCACAGGAGAACAAAAACCCACAACTATAAAAAGAAGAGTGTCTAGACAACTACCTATATACATAGATCTAATAAAAATGGTTTTTATGTCCTTCCCTACTGAGCTATATGAGTGGATCACAAAGCTAGCAGATAGCCAAGAAAGGTGGAAACTTTATGGTCCTATTGTATGGACCCCAAAGCTAGTGCAGATATTGGAAGCATTGGAGGATAAGATCAAAATCACCATTGATCATTGGCTCAAATGTATTATAGGAGGATTCGTTACTGAGTTCGCGATTTACACCTCAGTCAGATATAGCGAGGCAAAGTGACACTTTCTCAAATGACTATGAGGTAAGTACGTAAAGTCTTTGAATACTTGGATTAAAATGCTATTGTGCGAAAAATAGGTTATGTAGTTACCTTGATGTTTAGGGCTACATGAAGTGGAAAGGTTTATAGGAACGAAGGAAATAAGGGTCCAAAAAATAGCCCCTTGATTTTACCTCCACAAGGAAACGAGGAAGATCTCGCGAAGGTCTCTCTGCGATGTGTTATTCATCTGATAAGACAAATAATTCGATGAATATCACCTCCACCCACACCACCACCGTGATTCAATATGGAAAGCATAGTGAAGTTTCCTGTGTTCAAAGGTTTGGGAAATGAGGATCCAGAGAAATTTTGGTTCATTGTAAGGCTTGTATGGGAAGCGCAAGGTGTTACAGATGACCATATAAAGAAGGCGATGTTGGTTAGTGCCCTGCAGGATCATGTGCTGACCTAGTATATTAAGTACTCCAATGATAACCTGAATGCAAGAGTCACGGACATCCAAGCAACGCTAAATAGAGAATTTAGCAGGCATAAATATGAAGTGCAATCGATCATTGGATTTAAACAGATTATGATGCTACCAAATAAGAATCCTTGGGAGTTGGATTAGAGGCTAAAATGTATGATTCATGAAGAAAACAAGAATCTGAGAGATGAACAACATCGTGAGTGGTTTTTAGCTTCTCTAATACCACATTTAAAAAGTGCACTATCACAGCAGAAGATAACAACTCAAGTAGAGACCTTAGAGATCGCTATGAGGCTACATGAGACCCCGATGTAGGATCCTAATTTGGGAGTTCAGTAGATCCAGCTGAAGAATATGTTCCTTGAGATGCATAGTTTGAAATAGGATAGGACAGTTTGATCAGAAGTGCATGAAGAAGTGTGGTGCGTAAAATGAAAGAGCCAGGGTCAAGACAAAGACCACTACCAAGTTTTTAAAAATTACCTCGCAAGACGAGGACCAATGCCCTTAAGGCCAGAAGCTCAAGTATGGAGTAGTGTGGTGCCTTCTTTGTTGTGTGTGACCTGTCAAATAGCTGGAAAACATTCCACAGACAATTGTCACTTGTTACAGAATTATACGCAAAATTCACAACAATTGTTCTACAAATTTTGTAGGTCGATGGGACATGACGAGCGTACCTACAGAAGTTATGAGTTGATGATGGATAGAACCCCCACCTATAGGGTTCAGGCCGAAACGTAGCCACTTGAAAAAAATGCAGGAATGGCACAAACATGATTTTAGGGGTGCGTATGAGGCTGAGGTGGAGGAGGACCTGGAAGAGGTCGCAGACAGTTGATTTTCTACGATTGTGGAGGACCAAGACATTATGCCCATGATTAAATGAATCCAACATGCCTGTTGTGTTTGTATTGCATGTTTTCTAATCATGAGATAGAAGATTTTCCTATCTTGATAGCTAAGATGCATGACAAAGGAGCACTACTGCCTCCCCCGACTCAGAACCCGTAGATGATGAGGTCTAAGCCACGGGAGGAAGACCCGAATGTAAACATTGTGCTTTGAAATGGAATTGTGACAAGAGATGACAAAAGATAACAACCTGAAGATAGTACTTAGGTTCGTAAAGCTCCAGTGAAGGAAGAAGAGTTTGATTTGGAGCGCACTCGCGAAACCTTCATGGAAGCTAAGAAGAGCTTCGTTGATGCCTCCACTTTATGAATCAAAGATAAACCGTAGCCAGAAATGGACCCATCTATTCTCACAACATTCTTGGAAGCCTGTATGAAGTTACTGCACAACAGTAAGGTTATGAAATGGTTACAAGAACTCATAAATAGATGCATTGGGACCGTGCTACAAGAAATACATGTAGTCTGAAAGATCGGAAAACATAAAACAAGGACGGAACGAGAAATGAGACTAACCGTGCAAATCGGAGAATATGAGATGGATCAAGTCACTTTGGATTTTGGATCAGATGCAAATGTTCTACTGAAGTAGACACGGGAGTGAATGGGAAAACCTGCACTGCAATGGTCTCTGATTTAGCTAAGGATGGCGAATTAGAAGAAGATAATACCTATGGGGCGAGTGCAGGGAATAACTATGGATATTGAGGGAGCAAGTGCGCTGGCAGATTTCAAAGTAATAGAGATTTTTGATGACAACACTCCCTACTTCGCACTCCTAGGAATTGATTGGGCCACTGACATGAATGGGGTAATTAATCTGAAGAAGTGAAAAATGATCTTTGAAAAGAAGTCACTGTGCATAATTATATCCCTGGACCCTGCTGAAGGATCGCGCTATACAGAGACAGTGCGTGACTATGAAACTGATGATGATTTGGATTGCATCTACAAGATAACAGCACAAGACCAAGACTGGGTGAATCCCACCATGGATGGGCAGATTACATGGGAGCGTGAGAGCTCCTGTGCTTCGGATTCTGATGAAGAAATAAAGCACTGGTAGAATCGGTTACATGAGGTAACTACGCTGAATTCCAATATGATGACAAGGTCGTTGTGCTGCGTGTCAACAAAAGTAAGAGATGTGCCTACTTATGATGGTCTAAATGAGATAGATACCTTCTTGGATTCATTTTAAAGGGAGGTGCTAGAAAAGAAACACTTCTAGGGCTTGGACTGGGTATTGTGCGCTATGCCCGCGAGATGGTGGGGTACGCACAAAGGAAGCTTTGATGATTGGAGCAAATGTAGGAGAATGATGTGCAGATGATTTGGGAAGCCTAAGGTGTGACTCACAGAGAAGTATGATGGGCAGGATGATCTGCACTCGCATTTTTCCAAGTGGACGCAGGCCTATGGAAAAAAGCCACAACCTGAGTGGGTGCACATGTTCTGTCATAACCTAGATGTTATACCAATGAACTGGTATACAGAAATAGAGCTCCGCCATGGGACAAGTGAATGGGATATCTTGCGCGAAGGGTTCGTGATGACCTTTAGTTTTGAGGATGGGTGGGACAGTATTGATGAATCACTACAAGAGGTAAAAGCAACCATCTTTAGGATATCACAGGAGCTGGTAGAATTGATTTAGCCTGAATGGGCTACTCAGCTAAGTTGCGCGTTGGAATGTTATAATGTAACTGCTAAAGAGGAGGACAAGGATCTGCGGAATATTAACATTTTAGAAACAGAAGGCGGCCGTGAGGTTCACGGACCACAGATTGAGAACCCTTATATAACCGCGCCGGTGAAAACTAAGAAAGTAAACATTGGTACGGAGATAAAACCTAAATTCATGAAGATAAGAGATTACTAGGATGATGCGATGGTCGATAAAGTTGCTAAATTACTCCGCAAATGTCAGGACTTATTCCTAACCAATTTTACGGATTTGAATGGAATAATCAGAGATTTAGGAGTAATAAAGATCACATTAAAGTCCGATGTGAATCCAGTTAAGTAGAGGCTTTACTGCTTAAATAAAAAATACAAGGAGAAGGTCCACGTAGAACTAGACAAAATGCTTGCAGCAGGCATCATTGAGCCTATGGAAGAATCTGATTGGGTAAGCCCAATGGTTTTACAAGAGAAGAAGCAGAAGGATGAGATAAGGATATGCGTGGATCTCAGAAAATTGAATGACGCTTGTGTGCATGATCCGTTCCCAACTCCTTTCATAGATGAAGTTTTGGACAATGTAGGAGGTTAGGAATAATATTCTTTCACTGACGGGTTCTCAGGGTACCACCAGATCAAAATTGCGCTGGAGGATAGGAGAAAGACAACCTTTGCAACTAAGTGGGGTTGCTTTCAATATACTGTCATGCCGTTTGGATTGAAGAATGCCCCTGCCATCTTTTCGTGCGTGGTTGTTGCACCATTCAGGGAATATATTCGTAAGTTATTGGAGGTCTATCTTGATGATTGGTCAATATTTGGGCTGGTTAGGTGCCATGTAGCAAACTTATGCTTGATTTTGGATACCTATCAAAGATGCCAAGTCATAATCAACCTCAAGAAGTGTTTGTTCCTAGTTCCTTTTGGGAACCTGTTGGGGCATGTGGTTTGTGAATAAGGGCTGATGGTAGACCCCACAAAGATCACGATGACTCTGAACTTGGAAGTGTCGAGAATTGTGAAATAGCTATGCGATACTCTGCGAGATACGGGATATTAAAGAAATTTTATCAAAGGCTATGCCCAGATCACCACACCGATGGAAAAATTGTTGAAGAAGGATGTCACATTCTATTGGAACGATGACTGTAAGAAAAGCCTAGATATATTGAAAGAAAAGATGGTTACTGTGTCGATTCTAGTCTTCCCAAACTGGAAGAAAGAGTTCCATGTACATGTCCATGCATCGCGTATAGCGTTGGGGGGAGTAATAATGTAGGATGGTGGAGAAGGCTTGGAACACCCTATCGCATTCACAAGTCATAGATTGTCCAAAGCCAAGAAGAACTATTCCACCACTGAGCGCAAGGGACTAGCTATGGTATATGTGCTCTAGAAGTATCGACACTACTTGCCAGGAGACCACTTTAACATGTATAAATATTACTCCATGCTAAAATACCTGGTCAATAAGCCTGTGTTGGGGGGTTCATTTGCATATGGATTTTATTATCCCGAGAATATGATTTCAACGTTGTTGTAAAGCCTGAACGATTGAACGTGGGACCATATCACCTATTGCGCATTGAGACTACGGAGGAACCTACTATTTTGGAGGAAGGATTACTTGATGTGTAGCTCTTTGTTGTGCACATAGTGGATGGACATTTTGAATATAAAATTCACTTTCTAGCAACTGGAACTGCGTCGAAAGAATACTCTATCCAGCAGAAGAAGGAATTAGTGGTGCACGTGGTAGATTTCTCTGTCATTACTGGGCATCTATACAAGATGGGGAATGATGAAACACTACAAAGGTATGTACTTGAATTTGAAAGAAGAAGCATCCTCACAGATGTTCATGGGGGTTCCATGGGAGGAGATTAAGTGGGAAGAGAAACCGCGCAGAATATTCTATGCATCGGGTTGTGGTGGCCAACCCTTCATGAGGATTCAAAAGAATATTGCAAGGCATGTGATGTATGTCAACAGACAAGAAGACCGTCACAGAGGGATGAAATGCCTTTGAATCCAAAAATGATGTTGCAACCTTTCGAAAAGTGGGGAATACATTTTGTAGGACCTATTAAACCTCAATGAAAGATAGGCATGAGGCATATTATGACTCTGATGGAGTATCTAACTCGTTGGGTAGAAGAGTAGTCGGTGAAAGATTGCACAGACGCAACTGCCATGAAGCTTTTACTTGAACACTTACTGACGTGATTTGGATGTCCAAAGATCTTGATGAGCGATCACAGTACACACTTCCTGAACGAAACGATCAACATGCTAATGGAAGAGTTTTAGGTGTATCATCAGAAGAGCACACCGTATGACCCACAACCTAACGGGATAGTAGAAGCATTCAAAAAAGTACTAGAAAACACACTAACCAAGATATGCAATTCATAGCGAAGTGATTTGGACCTACGCATACCTACGGCGTTATGGGCTTATCGGACGACATGCAAGAAACTGACAGGACAGACACCTTTTAGGCTTGTCTATGGAGTGGAAGCCATAATTCCTATGAAATACATAGTGTCTGGTCTACAAATAGCAATGCTTATAGGTATAATGGATTGCAAAGCCCTGCCGAAGAGGCTCACATAGTTGGAGGAGCTTGAAGAAGAGAGAGTTTTGGCTGGATTTCACCAGTAGGTACAAAAGCAACGCGAAAAGGCATGGCATGATCAACATATTAAGTTGCGCACCTTTAAGGTGAATGATTTGGTGATGTTGTATGATAGTAAGTTTGAAAAATTTCCAGGGAAGCTTAGAATGCATTAGCCAGGGCCGTATGTTATTAAGGAGATCACAGATGGTGGTGTGGTGCAATTGGTAAAGTTAAATGGAGAACCCTTCCCAGGAAAAGCAAATGGTAGTCATCTGAAGCCATACACAGGTGGTCGAGCCATCTGACTAGCCAACAAAAGCATAGTCTTAGCACACCATGCAGCTCAAAGGAGGCACAGGACTATAAAATACTATGCCCGGGGGACTGTGTGATGTCAGGACTGTGCAAAGTAGCGAAGTGTCACAGGGTCTGTGACAGCGTCAGGGTAGTTGCGCTACCCCACAAGTCAGCTAGAAAGTGACTGTTATAGTCATTATTCATAATGTGATGCTTGGTGTGAGACAAAATGGAGCGGGCAGTAGGCATTTAAGGAAACTTTTATGGGTTTGATTCTTGAAAATATGTCGCCAATTGAGCATTAATGGACTGAATGTGGTGGGAACGGTCGAATTCAAATTCAAAAGGCACTATAAATTTAAAGGGATATCCAGTAAATAACACTTGGCAATTTGAGAACTGAGATGTTGCACGCTCAGATATTCATGAACCGAGATTTGTTCAATCTTCTGAAAACAAATTCGTTTCTTGAGCAATTGCCAGGGACATTAAGAGAATTATGGAATCGCACTATGGTAGCACCTGAAGAAGCCATGGATACTAGAGCAATGACCACTGAGGAAGTCGGGCAGGCAATTACGAAAGTAGAAGCCCCAAAAAGCGTCAAGATAGTCACTAAAATCCCTAAATCACAGCGCACACCAAGACCCACAAAAGACAAGTAGGCCATGGTACCAGTGCATGTATCACATAGAAATCTATTGAGGACTAGGCTGACCATGGAAGAAAAGCGGAAGGATATCAATTTTGAGGCTGATGAGAAGGAAGATTTTGAAGAAATCCTAGTTGAGGAGGAGGATGTAGAGATGGAAGTCAAACCCCAGGGTGCAAACCTCCCACCAGGTTACCTGCATATGTTCCTCCGTGAAAGGGTAAAGCCAAGGTGCCCAAGAATATAGATGAGAGAAAGAGCTCTCTACCATAGAAAATTTTAGGGGCGAATGTTCGCCCTTTGGCGAAATTAAGGGGTTTTAAATTTTTAGTGGGCGAATATTTTGTATCATAGTACATTTTTACAAATCACCTCAAATAGCCCACCTTTTTATTAAGGGAGAGGGTAAAAAAGGTAAATTTAGCCCTTGAAATTAGGCGTTAGAACCTTCCATTCACCCATTTTCAACAATAGTTTTTATTTAAGTGAATCCATTCGCCCATTTTCAAGAATAGGTTTTATTTAAGTGAATCCTATGGGCCAAATACCATATTTATAAAAGAGGTATAGTGAATTAATGAAAATATAAATAAATGAGAGGTATGGTAAATAAATAAAACATTTTTTATATTTACTCCATAAGTCACCTTATATACATGCAAGGTGTAAACAAATAAAAATATAAGTAAAGTGGAGATATGGTAAATAAATAAAACGTCCTTTATACTTACTCAAAAGGTATGGTAAATCAATAAAAATATAAATAAACTAGATGTATGGTAAATAAATAAAACCTCTTTTTATATTTAGTCCATAACCCTCATTCTATTTATTTATGTAGGCTCAAGAAAGAGGTTTTATTTAAGTTAATCCTATGGGCCAAATACCATATTTGTAAAAGAGGTATGGTAAATTAATAAAAAAACAAATAAATGAGAGGTATAGTAAACAAATAAAACATTTTTTTATATTTATTCCATAAGTCACCTTATATTTAAGGACACTCAAAAAATGCGATATATTTAGGTGAAACCTATGGGAAAAATACTATGGGACAAATACCATGGCCTAAATTATTATTAATACCATGAAAAAAACATTATTAACCCTAATATTAGTATTAATAAAAATAAAAATGACACATGGTATTGACCCATGGTATTCACCAAAATGGCACATGGTATTGATCCATGGTATTCACTTAGAATGTAGCCTATTTAAATGGGGGAATTAAACTAGCATAGATCGATCTACTAACCCCCGAGAGGTATCAAATATGAGGTATCAAATATCGTGATATGCAAACTAGCATAGAGTGAAAAAATATTTGATCCCTCTCAGGGCTGGATCAAGAGTAAAAAAGGATGTTCTAATTTAATGTATGTTAAACATTTTAGCTTGGTTAAAATAAAAATCAATTATTAATTTTATTAATTTTTATAAATTAATAATAGTAATTTTTAAGCTCTAGGTTTATGATAACCCATGGTAATCCCAAGATCTTACAAGATTTTATAATTGAGTAAAATATTCGCCATGACTAGTGAAGATTCGCCAAAAAATTATATATACATATTATATTATTGATAAAATCGCCTTCCATTTTTCCTATATACCATGAATATTCGCCCAATTATTATACTTATAAATTTAGGGGGTGTTCTTAAAATTTTCCCTGCTCTCTACAAATTCCACTACTCCTTGACGACATTATTTTTTAAGGAACGCACTTGGGATGGGTGCCCATACTAAAATTTGAAGATTGGAATCTTGTGAACCAAAAAAAGTTCTTGCATTTAGCAACCGCATAGCTAATGTGCCAGAAGATAGATGTGTCTATTGGAATGATAGAGTTGGAGCCACGCAATGGCTCAAAGGTGTTGAGAAAGTAGGGTTGCTAAACCTGCTCTAGTGCCACATTACCATCATGCCCCAATGACCATTTTTGTCATCAGGCAGCTGCTCTGCTTGGTGCATGTGGGTGCTTGTGGCTAGAGGAGCCCATCCACATCAAAGACCATTTGATTCATAGGATTACCCAACTCCCTTACACAGGGGAGGACCCAGCAAACATCTCTGGGGGAAAGAGTGATGATTTGGTCATTGTAGAGGCCATGAAGAAGAAATTTAAGTTGGAAAAGAAGAAGCGAGGGTACGTTATTTCCAGCATCAACAACCCTACTGTCAAGGTCGTGACATAGATATTGGTAGGGAAGGTGATGTGGAAGTGACGTGCAAATGAGGTGCCTGCATCAGAGGTTGTACTGGAAATGCAATGTGCAGAAGGGCTCCAGTTTAACTGGGAAAACTATCTATGCAGTGAGTTCCTTGAGAACTACCTCGAGGCACAAGAGCTTCTGCTATCAATAGTACTAGTGGCATGGGAATTTCCTGAAGATAACCAGTTCCCAATGATCACGTAGGACCTTCCAAAGGCAGTGAAGTATGCTTCGCTATGGAAAACCATGGATGCACAAAGGATAAGGGAAAGAGAAATATTCTGGGTGCTCATGGAGATGAACATAAAGATGGGGATTAATCGCAAGTTGCGGTTATCACCCATGATCTACAACAGTTTTCATAGCTTCATGAAGTTTTAAAGCAGACTTCCATCATGTCTTCATCGGGGCGTGGAAGGACCCCATGAAGACGTGGCATAAGCTACCCTATTTGGCAACCAACAATGTCATATTCACGGTCCTTGAGTCTTGGCCGCCAAAGTGGTGCACTCCAGCTAGCTCTGCAGTGGAAGCAAAGAAGTACGCCATGAAACGGAAGAAGGAAGAGGCAAAATTGTGGATGGTGCAGCTAGTAGAAAAAAGTAGGAAGGAAGAAGCAACGACTAAGGCTTGGGCGGTGCATGATGCTGCAAAGTTGGCTAAGGAGCAATAGAAGACAACAGAAGAAGAGCGCAAAGGATAGAAGTTGCCTTCACCCGAACCGAAGACTAATATAGAACAAGGTGGCGTGGACCCATAGATAACATCCACCCAGCTGAAACATTCATGCCCAAGAGAGAAGGTAGGGCCGCAAAAGAAGACGAAGGCCTCAAAGACTTCGTTCAACCCTATCACCCTTACTAAAGGGGATCTACATGACATTGGCGAGATGGTGAGGGATGTCACCATAGAGGCCCTCCAGTAGTTTGAGGAGCAACACCAGATGGTATTGGGGGCTCCCTAGACACAAATACAGGAGGTGCAAGTGCGCACTCCGCACGCTGGCACAGTGCCAACCAGCCTCGTAGTCGGACATCGGTAGCTGATGGTATGTTACGCACCTGGATGACCAACACAATAGTGCTACTAGATGGAGCACTCTTTATAGAAAATGAGGCCGATAGGCCTATGGTCAATGAGTTGAAAGGGATCGGGTTGAACATGGTTGCACTCCTTCAGGAGATGCTTTATATTTTACAAGATGGAGTCACTACAAAACTACAGGCTGGGGAGAGCTGCACCCTACAAGAAATGAGCAAGAAACACATCAACATTGAGAATTTGAGCCTGCAGTGCAACGAGGTCATGGAGTAGAACAGAAAAATAGTGCAAGTGGTGGAGGAACCTTGCCAGATGGTCCCAGAGTTGGCCATCCAAGCAAAGGAACTGGTGGAGAAGTGCATACGAAAGTTAGCAACAGGGGTGCACGATGCAAGAGAAGAAATGGCCAGGGTTCAGTTGGAGTTGAACCTTCAAATAGCAAAATTGTAGTTGAAGGTGAAACCTTCAACTCCACCAGAGTTCAAGGAACAATTCACCACCATGATCAAAATAGCAATGGCAGTGGTTAACGGTGCAGTGAAAGATTACACGAACCTGTTCGAGAAATCCTTTAAGGTCCTCACCACCTTGTAGGAGGACCTGAACATAGAGTGCTTGGAGACAGACGCACGCAAACTGTAGTAGAAGTATGACAAGGTAAAGGGGACTACACAAATGGTTTCCCTTACACAAAGGCTGACAAGGATGCAACAAGAAAAGGCAACCAAGGAGAAAGTGGATGTTCCTCGACATAAGGAAGTAGTTTTGAAAGCATGCCTACAACCGTGGATAGTCTCCATTGAACCAAATCTCACGCAGCTGCAAGCAACTCAAGAAAGGATTCAGGGCAGTAGTTTGATGACAGTGATCACCAAACAACGTGTAGAGGAAGTTCAATAGACAGTCGCTCAATGCGTTACTGAACTTGCAACTATCTAGTCAGAGTTGGGAGGTCTTCACGCAAAGATCTCTACACAAACAGAGTGACTCAAGGGTGAGTCATGATGCTTGTGCTGTGTGCCAGTTGGGCGCACGATCCCCCAAGGGAATTTTTGGGGCTTAGAGCCCAGATTTGGGTCAATTTTGTAATTCCAGCATAAAGAATCCACATTTTGTGGGCGCAAAGTGCGTAGTTTGTCAAAGATTCATTGGGTTTTCCACCCTTAATTATGGTAATGTAATGTTGGCGGTAGATATCTACCCATGGTCCGCGGAGCATGGGATTGTATAAAGAGAGCGAGGCTCTAAGTAGTAAAATAACCTAATTGAAGAAGAAGCAATGATGAAGGATTGAGTCATATCTGTGGAGTAAAGTCTATTTTTGGGTCATAGAGTAGGAGAAGGCTCTACAACTGAGTGCGCAAAGGCCTAGTAGTCCGCAGCTAAGTGCGTGAACCCTTGCAGCTGAGTGCAAAGGGAAAGTCAAGTGTGTAATAGTTGGAAGCATTAATAAAGAGAAGTTTCCTATCAATTCTACATATTTATTTCCTGTTTTATGCATTTGTTATATTGGGTATGACTTTCACTTCTAATGCTTATATGATGCGCAAATGTGTATAATTGTGTTGATTAAGTGAACTCAAGATAGAATATTTATTTACGCAAAGTTAACAAATATTTGTTAAGAAGATAAGTAAGATATTTAGTCTAGGTTGGGAAATAGCGCAGCTCACTACCATAACAGCACGAAAGGACTTCAGCCCCTGGTTAGGGCTATGCAAAAGGTGATTGTGATACTTCACGAAGGTACTGAAGGCTAGAACTATGTGGGTATTGAGCTGCATGAAGGTAGGTCTAGTTGGACTAAATCAACATCATAGACATCTCAAGGGAAAAAAATTGGTTCCAGCATCCCCCCATACTACTTTGGGTGAGACTTCAGTTCACACTCCTCCGGCTGATGCAGAAAGGTCTAATAGTGTAGGGATTTGTTTGGCTGAATGACTCCAAACCTAGGTGAGTCCCCCATAAGACAACAGTTACAAACATAAAATCCTATCAAATGAAATAAATAAAAATAATGAATAATAAAAATAATATGTTAATTAGTCATTAGTTAAAGTGAAAAGGCATGTCTA
>APFE030928206.1:129495-221572 GCA_000404065.3 Pinus taeda | reverse complement strand
TATATATTAATAAATTATTACAAAATAGCTTTTGTGTATTTTAACATTTAAAGCCACCAAGCTATAAATTTCGTTGCTTTAGCGATAATCATTCCAATGATGATAATTCTATTTTTGTCTCTCATGATGAACGCCCAAGCACATCATATGATCTTTCAGTTCCTCATCAAGATTTTAATTTACATCTAGAATCTGCTTCAATCAAAGAATATGTTCATATTGAAACTTCCCCTTCACCTCACTATTCCTTGTGTCCTACCATTTGCAACAAATCCACTTGTGACAAAGATACTCCATGCTCTTCAGTTTCTTCATCTGATGAGTTATCCCCTCAATTGGCACAAGGAAGTGAGGTTATTCATGATGAAATTGAAAATAGTCAAAGCACATAGAACTCTTCCCACATCTCATCATCTCTTCTTTCACATGAAGGCAACTCTTCAAATCATCTTGCTCATGAGATATCACCAATTAATTTATCATTGAATGTGCTATAATAAGATCCTCTCCAATTGAGTAATATGATTGTTGAAGTTCAAAAGTCTGGTGAGACTTGTGACAGAGGTGGCTACCATCTAGTGAGTAGTTTTTAAATCAGCAACAACAACTATCCTAAAATCATGCATGATATGGTTCAAGCTTCAAAATGAAATTCTACATTCCTAGAAAGTTTTAGGACCTACCAGGGAGTTGAGGCACTTCAACTTCCATTGATGGTTATGTCAGGATCTCATGACTCTGGTAAGCTATTATAGATATATTTGGGTATTGCAACCCCAATCATATATGTCAATAAACCAAGGGCTCTTTAACCCCTAAAAGTGTTGTTTCATACCCTAAAGGATAATGGTCAACTGATTACGTCATTTTCCAGAAATTCCACTTGAAAAACCACTCAGAACTGGCCAACACTGGACCATACTAACTACGCCATGGTCAAGGTGTGATGCATACTGGTTGCTACACTAGCCAGGTATGATGCATACTAAAAGAGCCTTCTGTGGGGTGCGATGAGTGAGGATAGACAAATGGCATAGACATTTCGCTAAGTGGATGCATGAGGAATCTTCTAGAAACTTCTCATATGACACTTGCCGCTCTGAATTCACCCAGGGATGAGTAAGAGATCAAAAAAATCTCCAAGTGGAACCAATAACTATCAGAGGAATGACACTAATCAGAAACCCGGAGCTGACTCACACCCTTGCAAGAAATTTATATATGGATCCCTCATTTGAGAGATCTAGAAGGCTGGAATTTTGTAATTTGTAAGGAAGTATTGTTGGTTTCTCTTTGAGAAGATACATTGTATTGTTGGGTGATCTTGCTTTTCATGAGGTGAAGAGGGCTTTGATGCTGGGAGGATGATGGTAGATCAGACAGCTGGGTTGTAATCCTCTCTTCTATTTCTACTATTAATAAAGTTCCTTGAGTTTTCCTCCATATAATAGTGTATTTGTGAATCTTGTTATTTGTGGATGCAATTGAATGGTCAATGTATTTCTGATTCTACATTGTTTATGATATCATAGATCGAGATGCTTTGATGGTGTTTTGTTGCTTTGTCTCTACAGGTATTCTCTAAAGCAAGACAAGTAGGAGAGGAGTGGCAAGCTCCATCAAGGGAGAGAGGAAACAAGCAAGGAACCAAGCGGAAGATCCAGGTTGGCCTTCTTTTCTTCTCTCTTATCTATCATACATAAAGGAAATCTCGAAGTGCTTTGATTTTTTGTTTCTAAGATAGCTACCCATCTTAGTGGGACTAGCAGATCGAAAAGACACTAGTTTTCTAAAAAAAAAAATGGTGAATCTACTGGGAAACGATTAGTTTATTTGTTTATTATTGTTGTTTGCTTTATAAACTACAAACGGAGCCTGAAGTTAGCGAACTAGACTTCAAACTACTTTTGCTATGCAACTGTAAAGTATATGAATGCTACTTCAGTCAATCTCCAGGTTGGTTTATGAACTAAACATCTAACTTACAAGCATCCTAAATGTCCTTGTGGTAGCTCAATAACCTCATAAGATCATACCCTTGTACTTTGTTTTCACTGTCTATCATAGCTCAGCCTAGATCACTGAACTTAGCTACAAATTTTGAGCAAAAACTAAACTCAGTTTCATTCCCTGGTCCATCACACTATCTATAACTAGCAGCCTATATGCGTCGCACCTCTTGTGTGTTGCAGGTGAGATGAATCCCTGTTTCCCTTAAGCACAGGTGCGATGACTGAATGATACTGTCTCTCTTTGGAATTTGGTTTCTCTCCTTGTTTTTAGCTCTATTCTGTAGTTTTTCTGCATATGATTAGTATCTCATTGATGAAGCCTTCTTCCTTTACATTATTCAGCCTCCATTGATTAGGATTTGTAAATGTTTTTCATGTACTTTTCATCATTTATAGTCCGTCTTTGTCAGAAGTAGATCAATTGAACTATATTTTTTTGATGCAAGAACTATCGTAACTGTCATTTTGAGTCAAAATAAGAGTGTCGTAAAGTCTTTCTCCTCTAGATAGTTGATTGTACTTTTCTCATTGTATTTGATTTGAATTGTCAATATTTGGAGTGTCCAAAGCAGTTTTCCATTCAAAATCGAAAGTGTCATTTTAGTCTTCCTTTCATTTTTAAAAGAAATTGTTGAAATGTCGCTTTGAAGAAAATAGTTCAGATCTGCACTTAGTTTTCCTTTTTGGCATTCTCACATTAAGGAAACGAAAAACAAATACATGCATTCGCATTTGCACTTAGACTGTGTGCAAAAGATGATTTAGGAAAAGTGCATTTAGTGTGTGCTCTTTGCTCTCTGTTGAAAGAATCATACTCTTCTTTCCTTAGTAGCTATGATTTACATTGCTAAAAGAAAATAAACAATTTTTTATCATTTTAGATTGCATATTTAGGAATTTTACATCTACATCACGCGGTGAACCTTGAAAGACAAACTTCTAAGAAATATCAACTCTAAAATAAATATCAATGAACATAAAAATTCTTTAGAACCTAATGCAACACATCTAGAAGTCTAGGCTAGAGACATGTTCTGGTGTCGTAAAACCTGGTAACTATCATTTTCATCGAAGATTGCGTGATTCCTCCTCTTTGATATGAAAAGTGCCAGTACAGACTTGTGCTCCCCGTATTGTCGAGTATATAATGGGAGACCACAATAGGCTGATATCCTTTTTCCTTAGGAAGACGTGTCTGCCACCCTATCGATTGTAATGCACTGAACACAACATTTGGGAAGATTGACTACCATACGTAAAGTCCTTGGTAATTTCTCTTTAATTTACCACCAAGGTGTATATTGCAGTTTTGCGATCAGTTTGGTAATCCCTCTGTCTAAATTTCCTAAGTAGTCACTTTCGTTCCTTTTTTACTCCTTAAAAGAAAATGACAATATGAGCACTTGTCACTTCAGGCTCATTAAAAATAGAAGGGTACTAGAGTCATCTTTAGCTTTTTCTCAACTCTTAAAAATTGAAAAAGCAAAAGTTGTGTCAAAGCATCATAAAATTTATTTAATTCATAATAGCTTTTTCCCTTTAACTTTGAGTTGATCAAGTAATCTGCAATCATGGAAGAAAGTTAATCAAAACCCTGTCATTCATGGAGACTAGTGATTCAACCATATTTGACTCTGGAAACAAAACCATTATGGGAAAAATGGTCTTGTTTAACTGAGTCGAATTCTCCTGGTTTATTTGAAACTTGTGTTTCAACATCATCAGAGACTCCAGTTACTCCAATCATTTCTGGTACATCTGCCTTTACAAAAGAAGTTCCACAATTACAGGAGGACATTAGAACTGATCTTAGTGTAACGGTAAACACTTCTATTCCTAAAACAGTTCCATCTAGGGCTGATCCAGAAACTGAATTTCACTTACCTGAACATCTGGAATTTGAGTTCCAGAATTCGAAAGGTGTCACCCCTCCAGTATCTATCACTGCAGAAGCTATACCTTCTTCGGCTCTAGAAATATTTTATAGACTTGTCGGTCTACCTCTTACACCTAGACTGATTGCCATAGAAGAGATTGTAGAGGATCTTCCATCCAGTACGCCATTGCATTTTAGAACTAGGATCCACTTATATCCTTCTAATACTGAAGTTAGTTCTTTTAATCATCCTTCATCGCACATTCCTGTCGAATTGCTAGGAAATCTTTTAGATAGACTAAATATGTCTAAACAACCATCAACATCTAGGATTGTGTCATATGATATAGCCACATCAGAACTTCTTGCTACCACTCCAACAATCTTTGCTGGTATACCATCTGTCCCAACTAGTTATCAATCACTAGATGGAGTCCACTCAAGGACTGTTTTGATGACATGGTTTGTTCCTACTTGTTCATCCGGAATCCTATCTGGCATTTCTTATGTTCAAACTTAGCAAATTGATCCTACATACCAGTTTCAATTTGGGAAATCCAGTCTCCAAAGGTCAATCTATCCTTTAAGCACCGGATTACCACCATATGGAGGGAAATATGCTTTTTCATTGTTCCCTCCTAGAGAACAACCATATGAGAGTTCACAAAAAAATTTAGGTCAAATTGGAATTACATCCAGTGGTTGGATACCAATACTGAATCAACAACCAAGAGTTGTATATTCAATGCAACCAACTTAACCTGTGTCGAATATTCCCACTACACCTGCTATTGTGACTATGTCACAAGTACAAGCGTTGCCTATTGTATGCCAACCTCAACTCTCTCAGGTTACAATACAATAGCCTCTTGTCTCTACAGCTCAATCACAACCTCAGGTTAGTGTTTCGTTACCTAGAACGATTCACGCTCAAACGGGTACTATCACCCCACATTTTGGTCAATCATCCAATATTGGGCAACAGAAAATGGTCCAACAACTATGGCTGGTACAATATCAACAACTACAGTTCTAACAAGCTTACCAAGGACCTAAGCAACAAGGCTTTGTAGGTAGTGGGCAACCGCATTTTCAAAACAGTTATCAAAAACCATACTATAATGGTTATGCACACCAACCTTATCAAAGTTATCAGCATCAAATACATTATGTTAGTATGCAAAGACCTACTACTTAGGCGATCCCATCTTATCCTGGGTATGCTTCGCCAAACTGGAATCAACAGTTGCCCTTTATGGCAACTTTAGAATTACTAGATTGGAATCGGCTAACAAATGATCCAATTGCTTATGCCCCTTGGTGGCCAACGATTCCTCATAAAATTCCCTCAGATATTCCTAAATTCAGTGGAAATCCAGGTGAATATCCATCGAATCATGTATTGACTTTTCGTTTGTGGTGCTCATATAACACCCTAAACGATGATTCGATTAGGCTTCGCCTTTTTCAGCGAATGCTAACTGGTCTGACGACAAAATGGTATATTGAATTGCCTAGAGCTTCATTTGATAACTTCAACACCCTTGACACTACCTTTCTAACCCACTTTCAGTTATCCATAAGGTACAAAATAGGAACAAAACTCCTTTCCAACTTTAAACAGACAACAGCCACTCACATATCTGATCATATTCATGAGTGGTGACGTCGTCGTCAAATGGTAAAGACATATGTTCCTGATCAAATTTTAGCTGAGTGGTTTATTAAGTCATTATTGCCTTCTATCGCTGAAGATGTGGCAAAGGAAGGAGTTGTCACTGAAGAGCAAGTCATTGCTCATGCACAATATTTGGACTTGATTTATACTTAGTCAAGCACGCTCTACGACAAAATTCCTGACGCTCCAAGACCAAAATTTTCCATTCCTCCCCCTCCTAAATCAAACAGGGGCTCTCATGCTAGAGATGGCATGATTGGTACCTCAAGCATGCAAACCGCAAAGGCTCCATCTGGCAAAGCCCTTGCAGTTTCTATTCAAAAAGAAAATGACAAGCTTCTTGCCTCGGAGGTTAATACCATGTCATCCGACAAGGGCAAAGAACCAAAGCAACCAAGGGGCAAGAAGAAAGGGAAAAACAAAAAGAAGAAACATGAAGATTCAACTCCTGAGAAACCTTTTGTAAACCCTACTAGGCGAAAGAAACCTAATCAGCCATGTTTCATATGCAACGAGGACGATTATACAAAAAATTGTCCACATCGAGCTAAGGTCACAAAATTATTAAAAACATCAAGTACCTCAGCGGTATTGAATGATCCGTTTCAAAACCTGGAAACCAATTTGGTTGCTATCCATCATGCTTCACCATCCCAAGTGCTTATGTTGTCCATCTCGAAAGAGCAAAATGATGCTTTGATATCAACAAGGAATAAATATTATGGGAATCCATAGATGTTGACACCAAGGCTACAGATCAACCCATTAGTTCGACAACAACTTCATTAGAAGTTGTGCCACCCATCATTCTTGAATTAACTATAAAGCTGAAAAAGGGAGTAGTAAATAAATCGACATTTAATGCTCATGCTCGAGCAACACATAATTATAATAGTGGAGGATCTAGCTCAATCTCCATCCGCCATGTCGACACTTGAGGTACTACAGAATTGCCCCTCCTAAAAGTAGGCTTTATTATCAGTAATAGGTGGGATTGACCCAATGGATTCAAACCTTGTGGCCTTTAACCATAAAGGATATGAACCTTAGTTACTGGCCCAGCTTGCTTTCCTTATACAGGTAAAAGCCCTCAACAAAACTATTCATCAAACAATCATTGACGAGGGGGAATCTACCTGTATTATGTCAATGAGTTGCTGGAAAACTTTAGGCTTACCACCCTTGTCATAATTGTCAATGACATTAAAAGCGTTCGATGGAAGGACATACACGCCATATGGGATATTAAGTAACTTGCAAGTTGAGTTGGGGGGCAAGAAAACATAAATTGTAGTCGAGGTCATCAACGGAAACCTTGACTACAATATCTTACTAGGCAGGCCCTGGATTTATGCTATGGCTGCTATTGTGTCAAAATATTTTAAAAATATTGCATTTCCCTTCCAAGGAGGAATTATAATCGTTGACCAACTAACCTTTTTCCCTAACAATTCACAAGCTACTGGAAGCATTTTGATGATCCATGGAAGCTCTCAATCGCTTCAAAATGTCGGAGTAGGTCTCCTAAAATACCCTCCCCTAATGGGTACTTTTGCCCTCCCGCCTCCAAGTAATCTGGTGGAAGTGGCCACAGTGGAAACCTGTCATATGATATCTTCTACATCATCAAAGATTTAGAAGAATTCTGAACACTTTATCAGTATGGATCATCGCCAAGTGTTGCCCCCAAGCCCTATAAAATTGATGTAGCAATCAATTTTCTGGGTGTGGATGGTGAACCCAAATCAGCACTCAGCAAGTGTTTGGATTGATAGGTCTCTATAGTATGGCACCTCTTCCGATCCTTGGTCTTGAATACATTCTATAGACGAAGGAATCATTTAGTCGATGATGATAGGAGAGGCACCAAGGGAAGATTACCACCATTATTCCCATCTTCAAGATAACGATGAAGATTATACCAGCGACCTTAATCATGCTTCATTTTTTTATTTTCTATCAAATACTATAAATATGGTGGATTCTGAGCAAAATCTATCAAATATTGAGGAAACTATCACCATTAATATCTCGACCAAACCTAATGTTGTAGAGAATATTCATGTTGGCAAATCTTGTTCTCCTTCAGAACTAGAAATATACTGCGCTCTCTTTTGCGAATTCAGAGAAGTCTTTGCATGGTCATATGAAGAAATGCCAAGCATTGACTCGAGTATCGTTGAGCATGAAATCAAGATGTATCTAGATGTCAAACTAAAAAGACAACGGCTTCGACCGGTGCACCTAAAGAAAGCCGTTGCCATTAAGGTGGAAGTTGAAAAACCTTTACATGCTCGTTTCATTTACCTTGTTCCCCTAACAGATTGGGTATCGAATATTATTCCCGTAATGAAAAAGCAAGGAACAATTAGAGTGTGTGTCGATTATAGGGATGTAAATCAAGCTTGTCCAAAAGACAATTACCATACACCCTTCATCGACTAGATAATTGATGAATGTGTCGGATGCGAAATATTTTCATTTATGGATGGATTTTCTAGATACAATCAAATCAATATCTGCCCACAAGACCAGTCAAAGACTACATTTATATGTTCGTGGGGCACATTCACGTACTGTAAACTACCTTTCAGTTTGAAGAATGTAGTGGAAACCTTTCAGAGGGAAATGAACTATGCCTTCCATGACATCAAAAACATTGTTCAACCGTATCTCGATGATTTACCGGCTCATTCATGAAAGCAAACTGATCATCTGCAACATTTGAAAGCTATATTTCTATGTTTCTGACACTACAAGATACGACTCAATCCACACAAGTGTGTGTTTTGTGTTGGTTTTGGTTGGTTACTTGGTTTCATAGTTTCTAAGGACGGAATTCAACTCGACCCATGTAAGGTTCAGGCAATCATCGATATGCCTCCACCTTCAAATTTGATTTAGATTCAGAAACTCCAAGGGAAAGAAAAGTTTCTAAGGAGGTTCATTCCAAATTACACTGAACTTTCTAAAGGTTATATGTGTCTTTTGAAAAAAGAAGTACCCTTCAACTGGGATTAGGTTGCGCAAGCTTCCTTTGATGCTTTAAAAGGTTCCCTAGTAAAAGCATCATTAATGTATGCTCCTGACTATCAAAAAGACTTTAACCTGTATCTCGTTGCTACAGATACAACCATCACGATGGTTTTAGTACAGGAAGACAATGGAATAGAACATCCAGTGTATTATTTAAGCCACAACTTAAATGATACAGAAAGAAAGTACTCCTATGTTGAAAAGCTGGCTTTAGTAGCTGTTCAAGAAGTACAAAGATTTCGACACTATATACCTTTTCGGAAAACTACCATTTTTTCAGATTGCAACCCTATGACTTACATTCTGTCACGTCAATTGCTGGGGGGAAATATTCCAAATGGATAGCCATTTTGCAAGAGTTTGATATGGAATTCACAAAATCCAAATCAAAGAAATCTCTAGTCTTCACAGAGTTAATTTGTGACCTCCCATCATCGTCCAACGATTTAACATCTAAAGCATCAATCGTGGATGAATCTCTGTTTTTTATATCATCAAGTGACCTGTGGTACAGAGATATACTGATCTATCTCCAAACCAAAACATTTAGGCTTAACACCTCTCGCTCTGAACAACGATGTACTCGATACCAAGCAAAAGACTACATGATCGTTGGTGATACACTTTACCGTCATGGTGCCAATACAGCTTTGCGAAGGTGCCTCACGCATGAGTAGACTGAAAAATCCTTGAATGACTATTATTCAGGTGCATGTGGAGGGCATCAATCTGGTTATGCTATATCACAAAATATCTTACGAGCTGGTTACTTCTGGCCCACGATATTCAAAGATTGCATAATTGCAATCAGAAGTTGCCATGCTTGTTAGATTTTGGACCACAAAACTAGATTACCACCTGCACTACTACTTCCAGTAGTTATTGTTGGGCCATTTTCTAAATGGGGCATAGATTTCACAACATGTAACCCCACCTCAGCCAGGGGGCATGGGTATATCATAGTTGCTATCGACTATTTTACAAAATGGGCCGAGGCGATGCCTACATTAAACAACAGCGGTGAAATGGCTGCTCTGTTCTTTTTCAATCATGTAATCTCTAGATTTGGTGTTCCACAAGCTATAGTCATAGATCAAGGATTGTATTTTCGCAACCATGTGATGGTCGAATTAGATACCAAATTAGGACTGTCCCATGATAGTTCTACCCCATATTATCCCCAAGCTAATGGACAAGTTGAGGCCATTAACAAAGTCCTGAAGCGCATGCTGTTGAGGATGACTGGAGTCCACAAACGGAATTGCCATGTAGTCCTGTACTTAGCCCTATGGGCATATAGGACATTGGTAAGAAATGGGACCAGATTTACACCCTTTTAGTTGGTGTATGTCTTGGAAGTTGCCTTACTGATTCAGTGTGAAATTTCATCTCTCAAGCTCCCAATCGATCTACTTCTCGAAACTTCAGAGGAAGAGGCTCGTTTCTTGGAATTAATCCACTTGGATGAAACCCATCATGACGCCACGTTGGCTAACGAAGCACATAAGAAATGTGTCCAAGCACAATTTGACAAGAATGTCAAGCCTCAAGTCTTCTCAGAAGGTGACCTGGTCTTGCTTTACAATTAGGACTCCGACAAATTGGGAGCAAGTAAGTTCGAACCCTTATGGATGGGCCCCTGAATTGTTAAATGAGTATTAGCAAAAGGAGCCTATGATCTGGTAGATGACGATGGGATTCCACTGTCACAACCCCGAAACGGGTTGTATCTTAAGCATTACTATGCTTGATCAAGTGTAGTAGTCTCTTTATAGATATGCTTTTGTTACATTTTTGTTTTCGTCAAGGGTTGTCATTTTGGTTAGGTAATCCACTTTGCATTTGTTACAGATGTCAGAATTTTTGGAAAAAATCATTGGGTACGCTGATGGTGCTAGCTGTAGAACGCGGAACCTATCTTCTACAGTCTGGGCCATTTTTGCTCCAAGCGGCGAGTTAGTGATTTTTCAGGGGGATATGTATTGGTCAATCAACAAACAACATCCCTGAGTATAGTGCATTGATGGAGCTTCTCTCTGATGCCATTTCACATGGCATACATCGACTTGTTTTCAAGATAGATTTGTAACTCGTCATTCTATAGCTTACTGGCGTCTATTCCGTTCGGAAGCCAGCTATTTATCATATGTCCCTGAGAATCAAGATTTGGAAAGGCAGTTTGACTCCATTCAATACCAACACATTTCTAGAAACTTAAACACATTAACTGATTCATTAGAAAATTATGTTTTAGATAGACATTTGCAGCATTTGTAAACAAAAGCATTTCACATTAACATTTGCATCAAGATCACATAACTTAACCGAAATAAAACTCCGAAAAATCGAAAATATATAATTGTTTATAGTTTTTACAAAATGTTTTTTATCCAAGACAAAATCGGTCGCACGACCAAGAAACTCAAAAATGAATGCAGGAAAGCATATTAGGCTAATGATGTTTGTGATAACATGTCACCGCCTATGCGATCATACGCAAGAGCCTAGTCCATCGACTCAACATGCTAGTAGTATGGCATTGTAATCTCAGAGGTAACTCATCAGTCCTCACATCCTGAATACCAAGAGTGAGACCATCGATATGATCCTGCAGTACTGCAAGATTCTCTACTATGTCCAAATCTCAAAGGACAGTCCTCCCTACAGTCTCTCCTACTAGAACGTCAGCTACCACCCTTGGGCACACTGTTGGTCGCACTGGCCCAACATTTGCACACACATATGAGTTTGACTAGTCTTGATAACATTTAAAAACACAAAAACGTTTTAAAATTGATAAACAAAGATATGGTCAAATCATTTTACCCATAACACTCAGCTGCTCACTAGCCGGTAACACCAAATCGAGGTTGCCTCGGAAATCCATCCCAACATATGGATACACCATGAAGACCATCTCCTGATGGTCGAACCACTCAAAGGAGGCATCAGAGAAAGAAATATGTGACTGACTAGCACGTCTGGCCATGTGATCAACCCATCTCTACATCCGGGGTTCCCTCAGTTCTGGCAATCCTAATGAAATGTACTGTGGCTACATCAGTGGAATCCTCTCCAAGGTGAAAGCAGTCAAAATGGAACCATAGCCAAAGTTCTTGGATCTTCCATTATTTACCTTGGAGAGTTTTTCTTTTATAACCGGAAGTAGTGCCTCACACTAGTTGAATACCTTTGGTTCCAGGCATTCCAAGGCGTACTGCATATAAGATCTATTGGCCAAGTGAAGAGCTGCGTTACCAGCCAATCTAGCAAAGGTGAATGAAATGGTCCTCAAGGACCAGTCAGTGACATCTCAGATATTGATATTTCCATCCCTGCTAGACTAGGATCCATCTCTACAATACTGGCGAATATAATCCCTCACAGATTCACCCCCATGGGCGGATCCTGATAGTGAGAGAGGGGCACCATGCCTTGATAACCCCGTCAAAACGTAGATATCCTCGATTGTCATTGGAATGGATTTGCCTCTTATCTGGAATACCTGGTTGATCAGATCCCATGCATTGAGAAAATATTACAACAAATTGATTTGTTGCCTCATGCTGGATATGCGGAATAATTTGAGTAAACCATAGTTTCGTAATGCAGTAATTATGCCCTGGTCATGTAAGGCAATCATGTCCTCTTCTTCATGTTCACGTTCATGCTATGTGATGACCATATTGATTCGATAAATCTCTTAAACATAGACAAAAGATAAATTAGGATCCTGATTTGAGCAAAAACAAGCAAAAATTCCATGAAAAATCACTGTATAAATTTTCCCCTCTGCACCCATCACACCCTGCCTATGCATAGGGTGAGATGCATACTGACTAGCCAGTGTCCAGCTCAGTATCCATCACACTTTTCGATGTAGGACAGGTGCAATGGAGGAATAACGAATTCTTCAAACCCCAAGGGCCCAGAAGAAGGGGAAAAGATGCTCAAAATCAGAAAAGGATGGAATGCAAATGAAGAGCTCAGGGTTAGCTCCTCCCTAGTCCTAACAGCACGGAGAATAGTCCATCAGATCTCTCAAAATCAGTTGATGAAATTTGAGGAGGAAAACCACTCCAGAGCTCCAAAATCCCAAATTCTAAATGAAATGATAAAAATGAGAGGTTGAACGACCGATGAAAGAATCTAACGTGTTAAATGGTGAACTGAATATATTTGACCAATATCACAAGCAATGTTTCTGCAAGGTTCAAGCTCACTAAAAAATAAACCTGCCACTAAGCATAGTTTCTTCCAATTCAAGCTCATTAAAAAATGAATCCACCTTCAGTAAATGACCTCTGTGATTACCATGCTATCAGCCTTTTGAACCTTGGTTGTGTTCTGCCGTCACCTCCATTCTTTTGGCCGATCATACGCTTCCACTTGATTATTTACCATTTTGAGGAATAGCTGCGACGAGTGGTTCTGTTAGCCACCCTCTTCAAATTGCTATGTTTTTAGAAGTTTCAAACTTACTTGGAAGCAGTTGCTACTCGAAAACACCACTCGTTCCTAAAAAACGAGTCTCTTTTAAGCTCTTTTTAGACTCGTTAAATATGAAAAGATTATCGAGCTATTGGCCTCCCTGTCTCGTTAAAGTAAAGGAAAGTGCCATCCCTCCTATACATTTTAATATTTTTGAACCTGAGGGATTATCAAACAAAGGATCGAGTGCTTGTCTTTTTCGGCTCGCTAAAGCGATCGAAATGTCATCCCTTTCGTATTATTCTATACTTTTTTGAACTTAAGGGATTATGATACAAAAAAGGACTGTTGGAGTTTTCGTTTCATCCTTTTTCAAACTCTATAAACATGAAAATGACCAATTTGTCTTTGTCATTAAACTCGTTAAAACAATAGCGACAAACTTGTCCATCTAGATAAGAACGAGTTTCACTATCGCTAGGCTCACTAAAACATAGCAACAGGTTTGCCCGAAGGAAAAATTATAGAACAAGCATATGTTATCCTCCTCAAGATTGACAAAAATAAAGAGGTACTGGTCAACAATGACTGGGGAAAAAGGGAAGAAAACTTGAAGAACTTCGTTGGTAGCAGGTCACTCTTGAACATGACACTTTCACTCCATCACCATGATTGAATCGAGTTGGGTTATTCCGTTCACTGGTCATATCACCATTGGTCCATCATACCATCCATCTTTTGGGGTTAACGCTACCAATCCATATCAAGTGTCACCGACATGTTCAAAAGAATTCATTTAGAGAATTCACCACCCAACCAATGCCTCATCCACTGCAATACCTTCACCCTCCATTTTTCATGACCGCCATTCTTGAACCTTGTATCATCAGATTGTTTTCACCTCCAAAAAATCATTTGCTTCATTTCGTGTCATAGATGTGGGATACATCAAGGCCCTCCTATGATGAGTCATTTCTTGTCGACATCAGCTCATTATCCAAGGAGTTGAATTAGGAACAACCCTTTTAGTACATTGAAGCTTGCATGCCTCAATAGCAAGTTTCTCACTTTTGGCGACAGGTTCACATTAATGGCCTTCTACCAAGAGATTTTGCGTGGTGTTCGACATTAGATCATATACTCACACCATGTGAATTGCACTGTAGTACCTTGAGGGTCATTATCATTATCGGTGATTCCTCTCGCGCCTGTTAACAACTTACATCATTGGCTGGTAATCAGGTGATGTCTTTCCATGTTTGAATTCAGAACATCTTTTCACATGGATCGACTTGTACATCGAGCGAAGATTGAACGAATTTGAAGACCCTGGATATAGTTTCATCCATCTGGGCAGTGATATATTCAAGGAAAAATAAAGACATCAAATGTACATAGAAGCTACATAGATGATCATCCAAGCTAAGGGATGATGACTCTACATATAAAGAATCACCAGTCTGCAACCACAGATGGTTATCTGTTCCATGTACATGAAAATGCATTTATAGTGTTCAACATGGGAATGCCCGCCTCAACTAGATCATGAAAATAATATGATGATGATGTACTGTATTGTATTTTATACAAGTCACCTTCCAGTTCGAATACCTCGGACCCTCATGATAAAGCATTCCACCCGACATCAGAAGATTTATGACCTGATTCTTTAGGGGGCAGCTGTTATAGACATATTTGGGCACTGCAAGCCCAATCATATATGTCGATAAACCAAGGGATTTTTAACCCCTAAAAGTGTTTTTTCATACCCTAAAGGATCATGGTCAACTGATTACAATATTTCCGAAAATTTCCACTTGAAAAGCCACTCAGAACTGGCCAAAACTAGACCATACTGACTGCTCCATGGTCAAGGTGTGATGCATATTGGCTTCTATACTAGCCAGGTGCGATGCATACTGAAAGAGCCTTCTGTGGGGTGTGATGAGTGAGAATAGACAAATCGCATAGACAGTTTTCTAAGTGGATGCACAAGGAATCTTCTAGAAACTTCTCATATGACACTTGCCTCTATGAATTCGCCTAAGGATGAATAAGAAATTAAAGAAATCTCCAAATGGAACTAAGAACTATCAGTGGAATGACACTAATCAGAAACCTAGAGCTAACTCACACCCTTTTAAGACATCTATATATGGATCCCTCATCTGAGATATCTAGAAGGTTGGAATTTTGTAATTTGTAAGGAAGTGTTGTTGGTTTCTCTTTGAGAAGAGACATTGTATTTTTGGGTGATCTTGCTTTTCATGAGGTGAAGAAGGCTTTGATGCTGGGAGGATGATGCTGGATCAGACAGCTGGGTTGTAATCCTCTCTTCTATTTCTACTATTAATAAAGTTCTTTGAGTTTTCCTCCATATAATCGTGTATTTGTGAATCTTGTTATTTGTGGATGCAATTGTATGGTCAATGTATTTCTGATTCTGCATTGTTTATGATATCATAGATCGATATGCTTTGATGGTGTTTTGTTGTTTTGACTCTACAAGTATTCTCTAAAGTGGGACAAGTAGGAGAGGAGTGGCAAGCTCCATCAAGGGAGAGAGGAAACAAGCAAGGAGCCAAGCGGAAGATCCAAGTTGGCCTTCTTTGCTTCTCTCTTATCTATCATACGTAAAGGAAATCTCAAAGTGCTTTGATTGTTTGCTTCTAAGATAGCTACCCATCTTAGTGGGACTAGTAGATCAAAAAGACACTGGTTTTCCTGGAAACATAAGCCCCCCGAACTAAATTAGATTTAGTTTCTATCGAACAATCCATCTATCTCCATGGTTTCACTAATTGTTCATTTCTGCGTGAAAAATGTTTTGTATTCTGGGTGTGATCTTTCGAATTTTCAAGATTTTACTTCTGACCGAATTCAAGAATCTATTATATTTCGTTCATCTTCCTGCAAATATCTCACATCAAACTCAGGTTGGGAATGTCCATCTCTCATGAAGTCATGCAATTATGAGGTTGATCATCTCAGGGGCTATCTTTTCCCGCAACAATCATACTTATCAAATTCCTCCCTTAATGGTCAGCTCCTCTATCTTCTTGTGAATCTGATATTTCAAATATGTCCTCTCATCTAACTAGAAATATCCCTGTGTGATAATTAATGCATGAGTTGTCTCACGAATCAAGTTATTTTCCATTCACCATGACTCAATTGGTTTCATGCATTCATGGTGCTAACATCTTTTTTAAACTCTTTTGATGACTATCATGCCTACACAATTTTTCACCACTTGTAGGAAGGTGGTCTATCATATCTAGCTTGCAAGGAACTTGGTTCAATTTTTCAGAGCGCTCGCAAGATCGTTCAAATTGATTTCTCTTTGTTTATTGCAAACTCTGAACATGGAAAATTTTAAGAATGGAAAATTATCTTGAAGTTTAAAAACATTAGCGAATCTCACTAATCCCTAATATGAAACTATAAAATGTTTATTGATATACTTGTAAAATTATTCAAATTTATAATGATTTTGTATATAGTCTCTATATAATGTTGGTGATTTTTAAGGTAAAATAATTTTATATTGTAAAATTTGGGCGAATCATTTTTAGGAAAAATCGAAATTGGTGAATCGTTTTTTGGAAAAATCATGGAAAATTAGCCCACCTACAAATATTAGCCCCTAAAATTTTCCATACCTGGGAATTTGATGCTTAAATTAGCTCATCTAACCATTTCTCTATCCTTGGTGATTTTCATTCAGTTTATAATTTTCCCATCACCATATCCAATGACAATTGTTTCACACCCTTTGGTCTTCACTATTCAATATCTCTCTATTCAGATTTCTATCAAGTAAGTGAGGTACTTCAACCTTTGCTGATGGTTATGGCAGGTTCTCACTATCTTGGAATGAATGCAAAGAATGATCATATATATTTTCCCTTACAAGATTCCCATCATGATCCTGCTTCTCAAATCGAACATTCATCTTTTCAAAGCTCACAAGGTTTTCAAGAGGACCATCATGAATTTTATGATCCAATAATCAAATGGCTAGAACAATCTTACTTGGAAAGCTTTGTTGCAGACAGTAAGTTTCAATCTTCCCTCAAACTTGCTAAGAATATTTGTGTAGATGAGGACACACCCACAATAAGCTTCTGAGGTTTGTTGAAAAATTGTATTCATTGAAAAGGTAAGCATGTGGATTGGATGAAAGTAATTGGTGTGACACACTTTTCCGCCCACATGAAAGACCTTCCTTTTGTTGTGCAGGTTTCTCAAGTTTTTGTATCTTATGTTGCACATTGCTTTTTATCTATTTTAATCATTCCTATATTTTTGGATGCACATCGGGAACAATCATGGTGGCTTCACTCGAAATTTCATTTTACGTGACTCTTACCTTCTAGCTGTTAATATAGGGTAGGATTATATACATATTATTCTTCCTTTCATTGCACTAATCTTGCACTCGTTTTTTGGAGTTTGTCCTCATTTTTTTATTCTAGTTCTACATTATGTTTTCTTTAGTCATTTTGTTCTCTTGTCTTTTGATTTTGTTTCCTGGTTCTATGTTTTCCTTTTCTTTTTGTTTTGTCTTCTTCCTTGTTGATTTTTCCTTTTGGTTTTCATAATGCAAATAAGTGTTGTGCCTTACTGCATTGTGGCTTCCAAGTGTCTGTGTGACACAATAGTGCTTGGCTAGTTTTGTTTCGTCTTCCTTGTAATTGGTTGTATCTTTTGGCTGATGAAGTTCTGATAGAGAATACGATCCATCTGTAAGGAGAGCTTCGGTCCAAACATGAACCTGTGTCCAATCTAGGAACCTCATGCCTCATTAGGAGAATTGTGAGGTCTAAAATGGGCCTCCTAAGGAAATTATAAAATAATATTGGAAATAATAAAATAAGATTACATTGCATCATCAAATTTTAGAGGGAAAAAAGAAAAAGCTACTTTTTCAACTTGTATTTTCAACTTATCTCCCTATGGGTTTACTCAAATTTCAAGCTCGGACACTCAATGGATGTAGAATTTGGTTCCTCATCCAAGGTGTACCCATGTTACTTATTTCTATGGACCCTGCTACACAAAAAATAAGAAATACATGAAAAATGTGATTGCAAGCACATTTTTCATGTATTTCTCTTTCTTCGTATAGCAGGGTCCATCGAAAGTATGCAACATGGGTACTCCTTCGATGAGGAATTAAATTTTGCATCAAATGAGTACTTTCACTCGAAATGTGAGTAAAACCTTAGCGAGATAAGTTGAAAATAAAAGTTGCAAAAGTAGTTTTATTATTCTATTATTGTTTAATCTTTTAACCTTTTTACCCCAAAAATGGTGAATCGTCCCCCATGGTTGACATCATCATCATGAATCCTATTTCTTTTGCACATTTTTCTTAGGAGGCCCAATTTAGACCTCAAAATTTCTCTAATGTATATAGAGTTTTTTGCTTTGGTGTTTTCAAGCTTATTTAACTAGTAGAAATGGAGGGGAAATCTAAATGAGAAAACCTAAATCAAACGTATTTATATCCTTCTCTAAAGGAAAAACCTCTCTTTCTCTAAATAATTTGGGATCCTCTTCCACCCCAAAATAACTAAGTTCCAATGCACAGTTCTCTTTAAATCAATAAATAAAGGCGAAAGAAGAGAAAGGCCTCCTACACAAAGAGGTGAAGCAGGAAACTCCACCGGGGTATTATCCAGGATCGCTGGAAGTGGAGAAATGTTTGTGTTCCTTCTCCATTGGGGTACTTTTCAGACTTGTTGGTAGTGGAGCAACACCAGAGATGAAAAATTATACTCTAGAAATATTAACCTCACGACATAAACTACCCTTCCCAATTTTAAAAACTATGGTCTCGCTGAATCTTACATTGTTTTAAACTAAGAAGGTACAAATGGGACCATGTATGCCCATGGGATAACTTGGGAAGCCAAAGTAATCTGCATGATGAATTAATACTCCCTGAAGGACCAAGGCCCTACACTTAAAAAAACCAACACAGAGAAGCTAGATTCAACCAGTGTGATGCCAAGTGTTGTAGGAGCTGCAACACCCTTCAAAAATTTTACCTACACTTGAATTTTGGAACCTATTGTGGATCCTATGATCATTCGTTCTTTAGTAACTTATTGGTAAGCTCATGATTTCAAGCTCACTTCCTAAATCTTAAGAGTCGTTCACACTTTCATATTTACATAGCATGTGTCATCTTTGGGGATCAGGATTATCACTTGTCATGAAAAGGGAAGTTTTCTTTACTTCAAGGGGAAATATTTGTGAGAATGAGTTGTTCGCATCATATAGACATGTTTCTCACTCAATTCCAAAGTTTCATGCACTATTACACAAGTTTCGCCATTATCCTCACAAAGTCTATCATTGGAGTTGCATTTGTTGTAAGCTGCCACAAAGCTTGTTACATTAAGAAAAGTTTTTTTTTCATATGTTATGGATGGTCTATTTTGTATCACTAAGTGTTCAAGTGTGTGATCATAGTCAATTTCTATCACTATTCACATCGGTTCCACTGGTCAAATTTCAAAGTTTTCCTAGCAACCCAGCCTCATCCAGCTTTCTGGAACTATGCACTTCACATCTGTAACCCTAAATCTTTTCCCTTTCTTGCTAGAATGGAATAATACGAAAAATTCTTCGCCTACCTTACCATCCAAAACTATGCAATGGCTTCCTCCAGTGTCCTTCCCTCAGCTGAACCCACTATTTCCAAAAAATGCACAGTTGCTTCCCTCAAGCACCTTAGCTGCCCAGTCCACCTTGCCTCTTGAAACCACACAAATGTTTCCTCATAGGGCCTTATCTTGCAGTAGTCACCGCCTGCTTAGATTGTGAAATTTTTTCTCTCAGTGGCCACTGCGCAATTCCTTCCCTGAGTAAGGACTATGTATAAATTTCTCTTAGTATGGCCTGAGTTGCGCAATGCGCCATCTTAGTTATCAAGATCGACCCTTGGCTACTTGAATTGCACAATTGAACAGTCACTAGACCTTCTCCCCTGGTATATCACTCAATCCCGACCCATTTTATGAATCCAAGTGCAACATCTTAGACTAGGTGTTTATTATACTGATATGATCTTTTCATGAGTAGATTACAAATACAATAATTCTACCATGTTATGACAAGATGCTAAAGAAGAATATTAATAAGGATGACATGCTAGATGACTCTCAAGGAGCTAAGGAGAAAATATAGTTATTAGATAATAAGACCAAGGAACCTAGGGTATGATAGAAGATCGGGACTGCATGAAGACTCCATCTTATGCATAACCCTTTAGAGGGTAGATATGGAAAATGTAGCACATCTTTTGCAATACATCTCTCACTGTAGCATGAAGGGTTTCTTATCATTATCGTCTCATTATGTCCTCAATGACATGCATGGTTGCAAGCACTAAAATTCATTTCATGTGTTTCCTCAAAGTGTCTTTCTCCCTTTCACTTCTTGGATAAATGATCATATTCTAGCATGTTTGGTTGTTATGTCATGTTTACAAACCTTTCTGGTGACATCCTAGCCATGTAAACACCTTTCGCACTCATACACAAAGTCTTGAGCGTTGTCACATAAGTGTCATCACGGTCATCCTAAAGCCTATTTGAAGTTTCACACTTGCTTTTTATTTTCATGAGATAGTCACTTAGAGGGTAATGGTTTTCTTTTTGTTTCGATGGTATGTTGTTGTTATGTCATCGAGGTATGTTAATTGTGTGATCATAGTTTGATTTCATCATGAGTCTATATTTTCCCTCACACTAATCGAGGCAGATTCTGTTGATTCATTACACAGGTGTTCAAGTGTCATCATCAGTGTTTAGTGTCATCGTCAATTCAGTTCAGTTTCTATAGTTCGATAGTGTTGGTTATGGATCAAGTTGCTCAGGTAATGTTTATGGTTTTTAAGGTGTTCAGTTTAGATGGTTTAGTGCTTGGCTGTTGAATTATGTTCATCGATAGTTCCGCCAAGATTGGTCGACGACATGTGTCCTAGCATTCAACTCACAGGATTTGGTGTCTACCCAGTTGTGTCGTCCATTGCAGAGATTTGATGTGTCGACATGGGTGTCGTCCATTGTAGTGGTTCGATATGGTTCATCATCAGGTTGTCAATGCAACTATGGATTGTGTCAATGACATGTATATGGTTTTTCATCATGCAACAAATGTTGCTAATGTCACTTAGTGATGATTGATTGAAATGGGTGTTGATGAAATCTAAGTATCAAACCCTAATCCTAAACCTATCATACCTATCGGACTTCAATATATGTTACAACTATGTAATAAACCTAACCTAATGTTATGCCTAAGTCCTACCAACCTTATCAATACAAACAATGTATTAAACCTTCACTAATACACCCTTGGTTGTATTACATTACAAAAAATGTAAAAATAATTAAAAATACAATCCTAACCATCGGGCTTGTTGACCACAGCGTAGGACATGTGATCACAGTAGTAAAATCGTCGAAGGTTTGGCATGTGAACGAGAAGCTGACAGTTTTGGAGTTCACCATCTCAAATCCGTCAGTAGATATAGGTGACATGTGAACAATTGATCGACCATCGAGTTATGTAACCATCGAAGTCTTATCCGGAACCACAACCACATCAAAAAGACGGCATGTGAATGGGAAGCGATCAGGTCAGACGTTAACCATCAGCGGGTTGGTCACCGAAACTGCAGAGATAACCCTTCTAGGTGACTGCCACAAGTTAGACCACTTGATCACATGCCAACCATCCACCCAAATCTGCATTCCCATAACTTCCAGTGGTTCTGAGTTAATACTATGGTAATTTTTGGGTTTCTAATACAGTTTGTCAAACAAACTAATTTGAGGACCATTAAACCTAACCTAGGTGTCATTAAACTACAAGACCGAAGCTAAACCCTATCCAGAATCAACCAAGTTCATCTGGAATTTAGCCAAAGGTGTTTTTGATGTACTTGTAAGCCTTTTAAAGGCGGATTTGCTTCTTTAAAAGAAGAGAGTGGTTTTCTGACTTTTGCTTGTAGATTCTTGAGGTCATATGCAGTTTTGTTTTCAGTGTTACGGGAGCATACAGAGCCAGAATTGGAATCCATAAGAAGCGTTGGAAAGATGGTTGATAGGGCTATCTGATGACAATGATTAGAAGTTCCTAATTGAACATTTAGACTGATAAAAACTCTGTGTAATCAACTCCTTCTGTTCATTCTTAATAAAAATGGTTGCCCATCTTGAAAGCTGGCCCAGAGACGTAGTTCATCAGGGACGAACTCCGTCATCAATTTTGCTTTCTAGTATCACTGCGTTTTTACTATTTTCATTTCTGTTATGCATATTTATTATGTTTAATTAGTTGTCGTAATTCCTTCTCCTCAAGTAGTTTACCTTGATTTCCACACTTTCAGCTAACATTTAAATCATAAATGGATAATCACTTCTACATCAGTTTTAGTCTATGATCATTTCGGGTCATATAATTTGGTACATAGTAGGTTGCGTTTGTAGAATTTTCCATTGAATGTTAACCAGGTCAAAGTTGTAGTGAGGAGAAGGAATCCTTGAACAGATCGATCCAGAGATTGGAAAGCGTTGAGTCTTTCATAAATCGACAATGTTAGGATCTGATGCAGGTGAGAACAATGAAACTAAGATGAGCGAAGAACAGTTTCAGCAAGCATTCTTGACTATGCAGCAGATGTTGGGAGAAATGTACAAAGATAAGAAGGCGAGAGATGCAGCTTCTTCTTCAAAGGCATCGAAGAAGGACAAAGGTAAAGGGAGGACTAATAAACCTCCTTCACCTCCATCATCTCCATCATCATCTTCTTCTTCTTCTTCCAGTGCAGAATATGAAATGGAAAATAAACCTAAGAAAACATCTCTTTTGAAACTTGACATGAAATTTGAGTTACCTATTTATGATGGCAAAATGAATCCTAAAAAGCTAGGTAACTCGATTAAGAAGTTAGAAGTATATTGTCATATTCAGAACATTTCTAGCAATAAAACTAAAATTCAGCTAGCCACACTTAGAATGGGGGGAACAACTTTAATCTGGTGGGAAAGTAAAACTCAGCTAGATGTAAAGCGTAAAGGAAAATTCATCTCTTCATGGTCTAAGTTTTTAAAAGCTCTTAGGAAACAATTCTATCCTTTAGGATACATGCAACAAGATGTAATTGATTGGAAACATCTGAGGCAAGGTAAAGGGCAGAGTGTTCAGGAGTTTACTCAGGAGTTCAGAAAGAAAGCATTGGCACTTGGTATTTCATTTGATACATGTGAAACTTTGTTAAAATACATTACCAATTTACATTCATATTTCCAACATACAGTATTGATGTTTAATCATAATGATTTTGATGAGGTGTGTGTTCAGGCCATACATATTGAATAAGGTGGCAGACCGTTCAATTTTTCATCACATTCATCCAAAGAGTTGGAAACCAAAGATTCAAATGATAGTAAGGGGAAGAACAATTCAAAGAGAAAGAAATCAACGATCGTTCAGAAGGAAAGACCTACTTGTTCTCATTGCTAGATAATCCATCATGATGAATCGAATTGCTCGAAACTTCATCCAAAACTTAAGCCCAAAAAGTTCCTTAAGGAGAAGGATGAAAAGAAGGCCATTGTAGCAGTCCAGCAGGATCTAGGTTTAGATTCAGGTGATGAAAGGAGGATAACTGTCATGGTTACAATAGGTAAAAATTCTGGCACTGGTTCAAGTTCGAAAATTGTTACATCTTCATCAAACATAAATCCTTCACATGAGGATAAAAGAGTTGAATTATTTAACATAAGGATAACTTCTAAGCATGCAAAGATAGACAAAATGTTTGACAGTGGATCATAGGTGAATTTAATATCTAAATATTTAGTTAAAAGTTTGGGTTTGGAAACATAGAATCATCCAAGACCTTACCCATTAGGATGGCTAATAAATCAACTCAAATAAAAGTCACAAAACAATGTCGATTAAGATTTTCCATAACAACTAATTACATTGATGAAGTGGAATTAGATGTTGTTCCAGTAGACATATGTGGAGTTGTCTTAGGAAATCCTTATCTTTACGATCGTGATGCAGTATTTTAGAGGAGAGAACATAAATATCACCTTAAGAAACATGGGGTTGAATATATTTTCAGGGCACATCAAAACAAAAATCACTTGAATTCAGTTAATGTTAATCAGATGAAGTGATTAATAAGTTCAAACAAGAGGTTTGTAGTCATGTGTGTAAACGATCAACATAAAATCAATATGATTCTTGTTTAAGTTATGCAACTAAGCTTAAAGATGGTTTATTTAAAGAGATAGAAACTTGTTCAGTTCTATGTGAAACCAAACATCTTACTCATAAGAAGGGAATACAACATGTAATACAGTTTGCGCCTAAATATCCTCTTCCTAATGTCAGAATGAATCAATTCATTTTAAGTTTGTAACTTAACATTTGCAGGGATACAGGCCAGTATTGGGGAAATTCAGTGTTTGATTTCTCTTATATTGTGTCACCATGTCATGTCTCAAACAATTTGGAAACCTCTTTTCAAGTGGAGAGGAAACCTATTTGTTTTCATATCAAAGCCTTTTCTAAATCATTATAAAAGTATCCAAGACAGCTAAGGGAAACTTATGCATCAGGGGAAAGTGCTAATCAATGGAAACATCATGTAATAAATGAAGTAAAAGTGATTCAAACAAATCAAAAGCTAAATCAAACTAAGTTGCAACAAATTTCACCCTACAGTTGGATAGGTTCAGTGCAACAAGTTCATTTAGTAAACAGGAATAAGGAAAGTATGTTAAATCAAGTATCTAGTTTGATATCAAAAGTATCTTTGATTGTCCCTCTCATTCTGCAAAATAGATTATTTATACATGTTGATGGTATTAAAAAACATCCATTAGAGATTATTTTCAAATATTGTGAATCAATAACTCATGGTTATTCATGGAAATAATTCAATTGCCATGTTGATAACAGGTTGTTTTCCCATCATCGCAAGTTGTGTATACTGCAGATGGATGAAATAGGCCACTAATTCAAAAATTGCCATGGTTAGCATCACTAGGGTCATCACTTATAGATGATTGATCGAATGTATTGGTACATCATCAGGTCAAGGTGGAAAGAGAGGGAGTTCTTCCCTCATCGACTAAATGTCTAGTCAAACTTTTGTGGTCCAAAAGCTTTCAAGTGGAGAGGAATGATCCAAGAGGATTTCGTTGATTCATTGCATAGGTGTTCAAGTATTGTCATCAGTGTTCAATGTCTTCGTTAATTCAGTTCAGTTTCGACAATTCAACAATGTTGGTTACAGATCAGGTTGTCCAGGTAATGTTTATGGCTTTCAAGGCATTCATTTGAGATGGTTTAGCACTTGGCTGTCGACTTGTGTTCATTGAAAATTCCACCAGGATTGGTCGACGACATGTGCCTTGTCGCTTGACTCACAGGATTTGGTGTCAACCTAGTTGTGTCATCCATTGCAGAGGTTCGATTTGTCGACATGTGTGTCGTATGATGTAGTAGTTCGATATGGTTCGTCGTCAGGTTGTCATCGCAACTGTGGATTGTGTCGACGATATGTATATGGTTTGTCATCATGTGACAAATGTCGCTAATGTTGCTTAGTGACGATTGATTGGAATTGGTGTTGATGAAATCTAAGTATCAAACCCTAATCTAAAACCTAACCCTAAACCTATCATAACTATCGGACTTCAACATATGTTACAACTATGTAATAAACCTAACCTAATGCTATGCCTAGTCCTACCAACCCTATCAATACAAACAATGTATTAAACCTTCACTAATACACCCTCGGTCTAATGTATTACATTAAAAAGAATGTAAAAATAAATAAAAACACAGTCCTAACCATCTCGCTTGTTGACCACAACAGAGGACATGTGATCATAGTAGTAAAATTGTTGGAGGTCTGGCATGCGAACGAGAAGATGTCAGTTTTGGAGTTCACTGTGTCGGAGCCATCAGCAAATACAGGTGACATGTGAATAATTGATAGTCCATTGGGTTATGTAACCACTGGATTATTATATGGAACCACAACCACGTCAGAAAGATGGAATGTGAATGGTAAGCAGTCAGGTCAGAGGTTAACCATCAGCGGGTTGGTCACTGGAACTGCTAGGATAACCCTTCTAGGTGGCTGCCATGGGTTAGACCGCTTGGTCACATGCTAGAAGTCCACCCAAATCCGTGCTGCCATAACTACTAGCAGTTCTAAGTTCATACTATGATTATTTTTGGGTTTCTAATATAGTTTGTCAAACAAACTAATTCAAGGACCATTAAACCTAACCTAGGTGTCACTAAAGTACAAGATCAAAGCTAAACCCTATCCAGAATCAACCAAGCTCATCTGCAATTCAGCCAAAGGTGGTTCTGATGTACTTTGAGGCCTTTTTAAGGCGGATTTTCTTCTTTGACAGAAGAAAGTGGTTTTCTGACTTTTGCTTGCAGATTCTGGAGGTCATAGGCAGTTTTGTTTTCATTGTTACGGGAGCATCTGAAGTCAGAATTGGAATCTGTAAGAGGCGATGCAAAGCTAGTTCAGAGGGATATCTAATGAAAGTGATTAGAAGTGCCTGCATGGACATTCAAACTAATCAAGACTCATTCCTAATAAAAATGAGCGCCCATCTTAAAAGCGGACCCCGAGATGTAGTCCAACAAGGACGAACTCCGTCATCAATGTTGTTGCCTGGTATCATTGTGTTTTTATTGTTTTCACTTCTATTATGCATCTTTATTATGTTTAATCAGTTGTTGTAAAGTCTTCTTCTCAAGCAGTTTACCTCGATTTCTGTACTTTCAGCTAACATTCAAATCATAAACGACTAATCACTTCTACACCCGTTTTAGTCTACGATCATTTCAGACTACACACTTAATCATTTTCATAAATCTTCCGAACTAAGAAACTTAGCTTCATCAGGCCCTGACTGAACAACGCACTGGGCAATCTGAATCCTTAATGATATGACCTTTCTAATTGGAACTGCACAGTGCATAGTCACTGTCTTCCAGGGTAGTTGCACTGCACAATTCCAAAGTTCGACAACCTTCCCTAATTCCCAGAATTACCCAACAGTTCCTTCCAGTCCGTCTTGAACTACACATTTTTCACTTTCAGTGCTCAATATTTTCTCGTACTTATTGGAATCTCATAGTGCACAGAGAGCCCAACCTTCCTTGTTCTCCACAACTACGTAGATGTGTCCCCTGTTTTCCTCCCTTAGTCGGAGCTCACTGTCATTAAGAACTATGTAGTTTTGGCTTCCATATCTCTCTGTTGCCTAGTCCTCCCTGCCTCTAAAAACTATGTAGAACTGACCTCCCTTAGCCTCATCTTGCACCAACCACTGCTGACTTGAACTATGCGATCCTATCTCCCATTGCCCACTACACAATTTTTCTCCTCAGTGAGGACTATGCTCAAAAGTTCCTCAGTCAAGCCTGAGTTGTGCTTTGTGTAGTCTCAATGATCAAGCTCTCTCACTGCCAACTGGAACTACATAATGTAGAGTCATTGAGCCCTGTCTCCCAACCTATGACTTAACCCAAGCTCATTCCATGGATGATAATGCACCATCTTAGAGGAGGGATTTTTCGAATTGATTTCGTCTCGTCATGAGTGAATTGCAACAACGGGTACATTGTTAGATCATGAGAGATGATAAAGAAAGAGCAGAAGGAGCGAACATGCTAGAAGACTCACTTGCAGTTGGATGGTAAAAGTATCTTACCAAGAACAAGAAAATGGAACACATGCATGCAACCACCTCTAAAGACCAAATATCATTGAAGACCCTACATCATCAAGCTATGTAGAGGTGAAGAGAAAGCACATCCAAATACACATCCATCATGGAGCAACAACAACAGCTTGACATTTCCACCTCAGTAAGCTATCCCATGTTAGTAGTGTCATGAAAAGTCATGTCATAATTTGTCAAAGGCCACATCACTATTATGAGACATATGTATTGTAATGTAAAGTGAAAGTCCAATGGACATACATGAATATGAAGAGTCATGACAGTTGAAAAGTCATAAGAAGTTGAACAATCATGAGGGTAGTCAAAGAGTCACAAGGGTCAAGCATCACCCTTGGTTATATATACCCCCCTCAGTATATGAGCAAGGGACTTTTCACCTTGGCTCATCCCACAAAGCGTAGATAGTTTCAGTCAGTTCTTTGAGGAGAAAGGAGTGGATCCAATGTCCCACTACTGGGGCTAGTGATGTATGATGTAATTATTTGTCTTGGAACATTTTCTTAATACAGAAGCCTTCTCAGGCCAACATGTTTCCATGCATGACTTATGGATGTTTGTAATACTATTCTGTGAGCATTTGTGTTTCATGTTTGTTCCACATGTACTAATATAGTTGAAATATTTTGGCTAGTTTAGTGCTTACCTTATTTGGAATGTGTTGTTATGGTTGTCATTGTTGTCTCATCCTTGGGGACTACTCCACGGGATATTAGACAGACCTTTCCCCGCTCATTGGTTGTAAAAACCATCACATCCTTTGTGGACTATTTCGATGGATGGTAAGCAAATCGTTCCCTATTCTTTGGCTTTAGTGACAACCACAATTGTAGTGGACTATTCTATTGCATGTTGTAGAAAACTTCCTAGTTCACATTTATCTCCTCCTAGGTGGTACTATTACTTCTCACTTAAAGGCTCACTTTTCTTCCCCTTTTCTAGTAAGAGAACCTAGACACAGTTATGTCGTACAGTCACTAGGCACACTCACCTTGATTTTTGAAGGCACCATTGCAGCACTCTCATGTGCTAAAAGCTAGAGCTAAGAAAAATCTCTAAGTATATGGAAACCGAGCCATCATATGGGAAGGGAATCCTACACCAAACGGTGTGATGTCTAATTGGGAACTCATATTGGTGAGATACTTCTAATGTTGGTCAATCCAAAACCATCAACAACCACCTCAACTCCATTGTGTTATACAATATGACCCAAATATTCAACTTCTTGAATCCCAAAGGCACACTTGGAAGGATTTTCATATAGTTGTCGCTCTTCCAATAGTATCAAGACCCTCTCAACATATTGTACATGCTCTTCCCAAGAGTTTTTGTAAATTAGTATGTCATCAAAAAAATACTAGTGAAAATTTTATAAGGGTATGAAAATGGAATTGATCAAACTTCAAAATGTTGAACGTGCATTTGTAAGTCCAAATGGCATAATGAAAAAGTCATAATGACTTTCATGGGTTCTAAGGGTTGTTTTGGTAATGTATTTTTACCTCATTCTGATTTGATGATATATAGAACAAACATCCAACTTAGTAAAAGATTGCTCCATGCAATTTATCTAGCAATTCATCAATGACAAGGATAGGAAACTTATCTTTTACTAGAATTTTGTTAATTTTTTTGTATTTTGGACACATAAGCTATGAACCATTTTTTTTAATAACCATCACAACTGGTGAAGAGAAAACACTTTGGTGAGGATGAATGTTGTCGACCTATAGAAATTCTTGAACCATACACTCAATCACACTCTTGTGTGTATGTGGATATTTTTAAGGCCTAATGTTAGGTGTTACACTTCCAGGTTGCAAATGAATAGCATGGTTGTGATCTCGAACAGGTGTAACACCCTTAGGCATTTCTCCAAATACATTAGCATGCTTTTTTATGACCTTTAGAAGATCCACTAGAGAAGAGTATGTATATGTTCAAACATCTAATGAAATCAACTATGAAACTACATCTTGGTGTCCCTTTTTTAGCAATTTTTTCATGCTTTTAGAGCTTATCACTTTACTAGGTTTCCCATAGATACCTCTAAGATCAATTTCCTTTCCTTATGAGAAAAATATTATGAAAATATCTTGAATATATATATATATATATATATATATATATATATATATATATATATATATATATATATATATATATTATATATATATATTTATATATATATAATGGGACAAAGAATCTAATTATAATAAAATGGGAGCATGAGGGTTTCTAGCCTACATAACAATATAAATAGAAATGTAATCACTCAATATCTATGGCTTGATAATGGGTTTTTTATTTAATATGCGGCTTATATAGGGCTTAGCAGATTAGTTCATGATTCCATAGGGTAACTCAATAAGGATTTGAAATGATAAAAAATATAGGTACCCCCTCAATTGTATAAAATTGAATGTCTCTAAAACATTTGATTGGGTCTCTTGAAATTTTCTTAAGCCCTTGTTGCTTCATATTGTGTTTGATTTTAAGACTCTAAACTACATAATGTGTTTTGTTATGAATTCATCATTTTTTTGTACTAATTAATGGTGTTGGTTCTAATATATTCAAGTCCTCTCAAAGAATTCATCAAGGATACCCATTGTCTCCATATTTTTTCCTTCCCATTGTCAAGTGTATAAAACATATAATTATTAACACCTGACAAACTCACCATATCAAGGGGGTGTCTATTAGGCATCACATGAATCTCACTAACCTTTTGTTTTTTGTTGATGTGCTTCTTTTTTATCTTTGTAACACAATGTAAGGAGAGAATTATATGAGTATAATATGAAGGTTCTATGGAGCTATAAGGATGGAAGTAAATTTGGAAAAATTGGATACCTATTTCCCTCTTTTTGTGGTATCCTCTCATAGATAAGCGACTAATTCTTTTGAATACTAGTGTCACGAATTAAATGATGGGTTCAAATGTCTAGGATATTATATCAATCCAAATAATTATGGAATTTTTTATTGGAAATGGTTGCTATAAAAAAAGGATCAATTTATGGGGAAATTGTTGGATCTCTCATGGAAGTTAGAACATCATTATAAAATTTGTAATAGAATCCATTCCAATGTTTTGTTAAATCCTTACATCGATTTTGGAAAGAATTCCTAACAAAATTAAAAGAGTAGTTTTAAACTTTTTATGGAAAGGAAAAACAAAATATGTGGGTTTTCACTCAATGATTTGCTTAAGGGTTGTAGGGGTTGGGGTTTTAGGAATATTTTCTACTTTAGGAAATCTCTGGATAGGATATCACTCTATATTTTTTTCACCCATGACAGATTTCAGTCTCAAAAACTTGTGGTCAAATATATTTCACTCAATTCTATTGTAGACTAGATAAAATCCCACTTAAGAAAATCATAAATTCTTCCAATTATTGGAGGGTCATTTCGCAATATTTGTTGGCGCTTGAAAAGCACCTTACAAGGAAACGTCTTTTGGGAAATAAAGGTTCATATCACCTCAAATGGAATTGTAACTTTCAATAAAAATATATTCTTCTTTCTCATATTAGAACTAATCTCTTGGAGATAGATTAATGTACACTTAAATAGATGTTAAATAGGATAATAATAATATCTACTATCAAGATTGGATCTCTTTTATTATTTTAGGTTTGGAGTGGAATGGGATATTGATTGATCCCATTCGGAGTCTGAATGATAAGGTGTGAAAAGATAGCCTATAACAGAGTGCCCCCTAAAGCTCAAAGTCAGAGATGATGACTGATCACTAAAATGATTCACCTTGTGACAAGTTAGGATCAAGTAAAAATGAAGAGCTTCATATTCTATTACAATACATTTACATCGTGACATTGTTTTTCTAAGGGAAGCATACCCATGCTCAACACATAAGCTAACATAACATGTATAATGATCAAAAGACATGTCCACTAAGGAATGATAGTGGAACTACGACTGGATGAATGTCAATATGATCACAAGCATCATACATAGTGATCTTTGTATAATCCTGAAATCATAGCCTGGATGGTGGAAACTAAATTTGGGGTCTAACCATGTGAATCAATGAGATGAACTCGAAAATGGTAGACACCATATGATTACCATCCAATGATGTAAGTTGTTAGCAGACATGATAGAAACCATCGATGATGTTAATGGCTCTCAAGGTACTCAAGTACAATCCGTATGGTGTAAATAAATGAGTTGATGTCGAACACCACACAGAATCTTTCAGTCAAAGGCCAATGATGTAAAATTGTCGCCCAAAGAAGGGAAACTTACCATTTATGTATGCAAGCACCAAGGTACCAAGGGGTGTTTCTAAGTCAACTTCCTAGATAATGTGTTGATATTGACAGGAAGTGACGCATCGCAGGAGTGCCTTGATGTATCCCCTATCAACAACACGAAACAATTATGATGATTGAGACACAATGATCAGAATTATATTGATATGGAATTGGATTAGGAAAATCAAACATGAAATGAAGGCTTAAGAGTATTGTAACATATATCAATTGAACAACTTCTGTTAAACACAATGATGACACTGAAATGGAGTTGGCAACATTGACCCAAAATTGAAATGTAGGTTCTATGAAGGTATGGTTGATCTAGGGGATCAATCTGCTACTCAAAATTCAAAATGTGTGACAGAGATCGAAACCTGAGTGCCTAGATATATCTCGGCAATATGAATCCAACATAATTCATTTCACTCAAAACCAATATCATATGCTCCCGATCTCGTGTTATAATTGAATTGGAAAACAACTAAAATTTTTGGAATTTGGTTTACACGTACACCTAGTTAGCAGTCCATACATTGACTGGGCATTTGACTGGGCTTGACTGTGTATTTATTTGGGCCATTCAATGGATGACACTTGTGTCATTATTATTAGCTCATGTATGGAGTGATTTCATTGGCTGAGTGTTGGACCAATAAGGGAGAGCCATGTGGGCCAACCGGTGGTTGCCACATGGCCTCTTCTTATTTAGAAAAAAAATGTATGAGGCAAAAATACCTCCGTGGGATTCAAACTTGTGACCTCCATCGAACAACAAGAGTCCCACACCATTGTGCCACACATTATTTCTTAATAATAGTAGCCATGAATCACTATTTAAAGTTTATAACCACACATAGTCAGTGGAGGGGATTAGGTTAATTCGTAGTCTCTGGCCACCCCAGTGCCAATGGGACTATAGGTGGAGGGGCCAAGGGGCTAGGCCTTATCCCAGCCCACATCCATAACCCACAACATACAACATCATCGGAGCCCACCAGTGAACCGGAGGTGAAAACATTAAGGGGCCAGCCTAGGGTCATGTGACCCTTCAACCAACTGAGTGCACAGAGAATGGAGGGAGCCAACCTATGGGGGGGCAACCCTGAGTCACATGGTCCATCACATGACCACAGGACTAACAAAAAGGAGCACCCGATGAACATGCACCTAGTCTGGAATTCAGACGCCACTTCCAAGTTCTATGGGTGGTTATATGACCGTGTGTCGGGCAACTAGGGGGCCGACTGGCAGGGGCGGGCATTAGCCCTGATCCTTTGGCATGTGGCCCCATGCGACCATGAATTTTAGAACTAGGGGGTCAATAGGAAATTAAAGTTAGCAACAATTTTCACCCAAGCCGACACGAAAAACGTGGAAAAGGTACAAATTTGTGGTTCCACATGGCCAAAAAGGGTGGAAATTGTAGGATACGTTGATAATGGGTGTGAATTGTGGCACAGTTAGCAGGGAAATTGTTCTAAAGCATAACTCAGTCATTTTTTGACCTTTTTTAGTGCAACAAGAGCCCATATAAGGGTTTTTTACAGTGTTGGATCCACAGGAGACATCGATTTTTCTATTTGAACTATGTAGAATCATGTAAACACACTTTTGAGCTCTTAATGAAAGAGGCCTTGCATTGGAAGATGGGCCAGGAGATGTAGCCCAGGAGAGGGGTGAACTTCTTTATCATGTTGTGTGTTATGTGTTTCAGATATGCTTATTTTCTCTCTGTTTGGCTATAAATTGTGATTAAATTAACTTATTTTATGTGTTTAGTAAATTGATCCTCTAACCAAAACACACATGATTTTCACTTGCAAATTGTTAAAAATATTCAAGTTTACATGTTTGGATCATTTAAGTATCAAATCAATAGGTTATTGTGAAGGTTTCAATTGTTTGCAAGTGTTTTTTTATGCTTACGACGTTGAAGCTTAAAAGAGGAGAAGGAGAACTTGTGGAGCCAAGATCTCAAATTATTTCAAGGAGAAAAAACACACCTCAAACTTCAATTGTCATGGCACATGAAGAAGGTCTTGAAGGGATGTCTGAAGATGAAAAAACTTTCAGAAAACCATTCTTTGAGATGTTTGAGATGGTTAAGGTTCTTTATGAGGAGAGGAATTCCATATTGTATGGAGAGAGCTCAAAGCCTCCAAAAGGAGATGGAGGAAAAAGAGACAATAATCCAAAAGGGAATGGAGGGAATGGTAACAAACCACCACCTTCACCTCCATCATCTTCATCCTCATATTCATCCTCATCTTCAACTTCTTATACCCTTTCACAAAAACAAACACCTTCAAATCCTCCAAAAGGACATGGAAAAAATCCTTTGCTAAAGCTTGATATTAAGTTTGAATTTCCCATATACAATGGGGAGGTATATGTTGACAAATTAGATAATTGGGTTCATTAGATTGAAGTGTATTGCAAGATACAAAGAATCAAAGATGATGAAACTAAGTTTTAGCTTACTTCTTTTAGCTTGGAAAATGCAACACTAATTTGGTGGTAAGCCAAAACTCAAGAGGACATGAAGAAACATGGTAAGGTTTTATCCCCTTGGAATGATTTTGTTGTTGCAATAAGAATGTAGTTTTATCTGTTAGCATACATGCAAAAAGCTACTATGGATTGGAAAAACTTTAGGCAAACTAAGGGGCAAAATGTGCAATCTTATACTCAAGAATTTAGGAAAAGAGTTTTTATTTTGGGTATAGATTTGTCCTCACAAGATACTTTGCGCAAATAAATTGTAGGATTGCATAGTTACTTGAGACATACCATTCTCATGTTTAACCCTACAAAACTAGATGAACTTTGTATATAGGAAACACATTTAGAAGCAAGAGGAAAAAATGTTTCTAAGAAAACAAGAGAGAAATCATTCAAGTATGGAGAAAAAGGAAAGCAAAAGATTAAAAAAATGTTGTGGTTAAGAAATAAGGAGAAAATATCACATGCAAGAATTGTTCTAAAGAAGGCCATGATGAAGCCCACTATTGGAAACTTCATTTTGAAATGAGACCCAAAAAGTTTAATAACAAGGATAAAGACAAGATTGTTGCAACTACACAACAAGATTTAAGTTCTGACTCTCGAGATGAAACAAATATCAAATCCATGGGATTCAAAGATAAGGAATCTATTGCAAGTACTAATTCTTCAAGTAGTAGCCTCAATGAAACTCAACATAAAAAGGAAATAATAGATCTTTTCGACATTAGAGTCATTACAAAACATACCATGATAGATACACTGTTTGATAGTGGTTCACAAGAAAATATTATCTCAGAAGACATTGTCAAGAAGTTAAATTTAGGAATCATTCTTCATCCTAAACCTTATCTTTTAGGTTGGGTACGTCATAATGTAAAATATCAGGTGACAAGAAATTGACACTTAGATTTGCAATGACTGCAAACTTTCTTGACGTCGTTGAACTTGATGTAGTTCTACTTGATATATGTGGTATTGTTTTGGGAATTCCATATATTTATGATAGGAGAGCTATTCTTCATCACCATGAGAACAAATATCATTTGTTCAAGAATGGTATTGAGTACATTGTTAGAGCACATAACAAGAAATTGAGTTCATCTCTTATGAATGCTAGACAAATTAAGAGAATTGTTAATGCTAGTCAAAATTTTGCATTGTTAATGTTCAAGCACAAAGATATTGAGTAACCTAAAGCCTTTCAAGGATACGAATCAAATTTGAAATCTCATTTTATTGAGGTTTCTAATTCATGTCATAAGATGTTTTAAGTGTCTAAAAAATTGCCTCCTAAAAGAGTTAGACAAAATGAAATGCAATTGCAGAAGGATTCTTCATTGTTAAACCATGTAGAGGTCAAAAAGAAAATGAAAAGTATATTACACAATTTATTTCACTTAAAACGGATATTGTATGCTCCTAATATCACGTTCTAGTTGAATTGGAAAAAAAATAAAAAAATTATAATTTGGGTTGCAGGTACACCTAGTCAACAGTCCATACGCTGACTGGGTATTTGACTAGACTTGGCTGTGTAATTTTTTTGACGATTCATTGGATGAAACCTGTCTCATTCTATTTGGCTTGTGTATGGTGTGAATTCATTGGTTGATTATTGGACCAATGAGGGAGAACCACTTGGGCCAATCAGTGGTTGCCACGTGGCCTCCTCTTATTTGGAAAAATTTTGGTATGATATTGAACTACCTCCATGGATTTGAACTTGTGACCTCCACTGAACAACAATAGGCCCACACCATTGCACTACTCATTTTTTCTTGACAATAGTGGTCATGAATCGCTATTTGAAGTTTCCAACTACGCATAGTTGGGGGAGGGGGCTGGGCTAGCCGCTGGCCACTCCAACGCCCATGGGACCATAGGCGGAGAGACCAAGGGGCTAGGCCTTAGCCCGGCCCATAGACACATCCCATAACATACAACATCATTGAAGCTGAGAGCTAAAACTGAAGGCAGAAAAGTTAAGGTGCCAACGCTTGGGGGCTAGCCCTTGGTCACATGACCCCTGAAACGACTAAGTGCATAGAGAATGGAGGGGGGAAGCCCCGGGCCACATATTCCATCACATGACTACATGATCATCATAAAGAAGCTCCCAACAAATATGAACTGAGTCTGGAATTTAAGTGTCACTTTTAGGTTCTATGGGCGGTTATATGACCATGTGTCAGGCAGCTTGGGGCCCGGCCGGCAGGGGTGGGAGGTTAGCCCCGAACCCTAGGCATGTGGCCCCATGTAACCATGAATTTTAGAATATGGGGGGTCATTGGGAAATTAAAGTTATCAATAATTTTCACCCAAACCGGTGTGAATCTTGTCGGTGTGGGGAAATTTTGTGGCTCCACGTGGTCGAAAAAGGCGGAAATTGTTGGATACTTTGCAGATGGGTGTGAATTGTAGCACAATTAGAAGGAAAAATCTTCTATAGAATAACTCAACCATTTTTTGACCTTTTTGTATGCAAAAAGATCCCAACTAGGGGTTTTTGATAGTGTTGGATCCATTGGAGACATCAGTTTTACTATTTCAGCTATTTAAAGCACATAAACGCACTTTTGAGCACTTACTAAAAGCGGCACTGCATTGGAAGTTGGACCAGGAGATGTAGCCCAGGAGAGCGGTGAACTCATTTATCATATTTTGTGTTATGTGTTTCAAATATGCTTATTTTGTCTCTATTTGGCTATAAATTGTGATTAAATTCACTTATTTTATGTGTTTAGTAAATTGATCCTCTACCCAAAACACATATAATTTTCACTTACAAATTTTTAAAAAACTTCAATTTTTCATATTCATATCAATGACGAACCGAAATACAAGCATATTACCCTACTGAGAACCACAAAGATGAAATGGAAGAGTGTCGTGTTCAAGAGTGACTCACTGCCATTAACAAATGGAGTACCCTTTTTGCCCAATTTCCCCAACCATACTAGTTAGTACCTCTTTATTGTTTAACAAGATTTAGGAGGATAACTATTACACAACATTTTGTCACTGTCATGATACTCCACGTCTACGATCCTGTAGGACCTCTATAGTGTACCTGACATGCTTTCCCATCATGAAGAAACTCCCAGTATGTCCCTCTTCATGAGTAGAATAATTCTCATTTGCATCAATTCCCAAGAATGTTCCTTCTATCCCAATTTACAAGACCGACGCTAGGAACCATTTTTCTCCTCATGTTGATTTACAGAGGTTAAAACTAGCCCTCATGCTGATCGGATAGACTGAGTCTTTTTTCAATTGCATTGATCCTCTTTTGGAAAGTTTTTTAAATAAGGAGCTAAAGCTTCCATGTCTCGAAGATTCATAATGGAAGTCTGGGAGATGGTTGGGCCAGATAGAGCTGAGGAAATCAAATCGAGCTCCTTTCCCCTATTAGTATGGAACAACCTCAAGAGATAAGACCTTCTCTAATGATGAGAGGAACCATCTCCCATCCATCCAAGCTATATAAGCCTCTCTTTTTCCCAAGCAAAATCTAGTTGGAGTTTTGGAGCAAGTGTGAATAACCAGCAAGCCATTTATAGCTTATAGATTTCTAGTGTGTGTTTGAGGGAGAATAGTGTTATTTTGGTTTGGTTTGGGAATAGAGGGAAAGAGGCCTTAAAACTTCCATTGTTGGGGTTGTCCATGAAGTGTTATAACAAGTGTTGGAACCTGGATATGTTGGAGGAGACCAGCAACATCAATGCACTGGTTGTAATCTCTTTCTGATTTATATTAATGTAACTATCAATTGATTTCCTACATGAAGTGTCATTTTACATCTTTATGGCTTAATGTTCCTTGACCTATTAAGTAGGTTGAATACAATATTGCATGTTGTCACATTTGTTGTTGTTGTTGTTTGCTTGTTTCATATATTTGAAGGAAGGAAATGAAAGATAGTTGGGGTGAGGAAGCAACATCATCACCAAGAGGAATAGCGTTATATGAGGTAGGACCTCTTAATTGCTTCTAGCTTAAGGAGATTTTCCATAGATTGTTTGTTTCTGGCTAGACCCGCTCTCTCAAGCTAGAGGAATTGTTTTTGTCCGCAATGAGAATTTACCTGCACTACAAATTAGTCACCATACTATGGATCTAATCCTCAGGTTTGATTGATTGTCATTTTATAGTTTTGTGTGAGATTTTCTAGTATCACCATTTCCCTTTAGTGTTCTCTGTTTTGCCCGCTTTACTGCTCTGGGCCTGAAATTTGTAGTGGCAAGTTTGGTCTTAGCCTTTGAAAACTTTTATTTTTTCCTTGAATCCTCAGTCAGCGCATTTATTTTTCTGGCAATCATGTCGATCAGTGGGAGTTTCTAAAAAACAATCGCATCGAACCCCATTTGGCGGGTCTTGTCAGTTAGGTAGTCATGTTGATTCTTGCAGGTGAAGATCAGGGTTTACCCTAGATAATAGCCAGTGTGTCTTGCCCTTTTGATTTTTGTCTCTCAACTTGTTTTGATTGTGTTCTCCCTGGCTGGAAAGCTCTTTTAGCTTGGTTTTTATGTGTTATCACTCAGGTTGTCCCTAAGCTCCTGAAGGGATACGGCCGAGGTAACCACAAACCAATCTTTGGATTACAGGTTCTAGCCCACCTGTAATCAGAGAGGGCTCTCTCTTGATGATTTAGCTTTGTTGATAATGATTTTAGGCTAGTTATTGGGTTCAATGGGTTTTGTTTATGTTTGGATGGTGTTTGAATGGAAGGAAATTGCTTTCAAGCAAAGAGGCATGCATAGAGTGATAAGTTTCAAACCATTGGGCATGGAGTCAAGGAGTAGAACCGCAGGTAGGCTTTCTTGATCACAAGAGGAATACGGAGCAAGGTAGCTGGACATGAAACAACCTTCAAGCTAAAGAGATGGGGTTGAATGTAAGGAATGAGAGGCAATTAAGAATCTCTCAATCAGCTTAACAGAGGGAAGGAAAATGAGCTCTATCTAGGGGCAGTTAAGAATCCCTGGATAACTATCATACATGGTGAATTAGGGAAAACATGAGCAAGATGGAATGCATATTTATGCCTAAAACAGATGAAAGACATAAAGAAACAACAGAAATTGAGCATAGAGTGAAATTAAACAAGTTCTAAGCTAGTCTTTCTTTCTGCTGCTTAGATAATGATATATGAATGGAAACACAGAGGTAAGAAGCACTTATTGAGTCATGTATCAGCACAAGAATTCCACAGTCACTCTTAAACCATTAAACAGAGTACACAATTCATTGTCCGAGCTCGTAAGCAGTCTTTGATTATAGAAATTATCGAGTATACAGTGCGAGTCTCTACTCAGGAAAAACATCCAACCAACAAAAACAACCAACCAACCCCCTGTTACATTGTTCAGGGCTCCCTTTATAGGTAAAATATCCATAAGTATTTATTACAACTGACCTAAACAGGTCTACGGGAAAAAGTTTTTAAAACCTAAACTTGTGCTGAAATTAAATGCAAAATAAATATCTATTGAGCTGCGCCAGAAGCAACTGGATCAAAAAAGTTAATGTAGTGTCCTATGTGACTTGGTGCAGTGTTCTTGCAATAACTGAGCTTTGAGCTTTGGTCTACTGATCTTATGTGAGTTTTAATGTGCAGTCATTGTGATGATGAGCTTTGAATGGTTCCTTAACTGCTTCCTGACTTTCAAGAATTTCTTTTAATGCTTTATTTGCCTCGAGCCCTGAGAAGATCTTTACTGATACGCTTCGCCGTAACACTGATACTCTTTGACATGGATTTTGGCTTCACATCTGCCCTGATACTCTTTAATGCCTGAACTGGGTCTTTCTCTTTCTTCTAATACGTTAAAAATTGCAAAATCGGGCCTTTTCTGCTCTTTTCAGCGCAAGAATGGCTATGGAATCAAAAGATTCCCTAAAGATTCTCCAATATGGCCCATTTCCCGTAGCTTAGCGCGAATCGTGCATCGAAAACTGCCTCAGAATTTGAATCCGGGCCTCTTGAGATGCTTTTTCGCGCTTGCGCGCCCTTCTTTGGCGGGTGATGTCAGCATGATGTCAACGGTGGGTCCTGGTACGACGAATGACGTCAGCAGGGTGAGGTGGCAGGGTGACGTGGAAGAGTGTTAAATGGTGCGGTGCCTTATATGCTTTTGCGATGCGATAGTGGCAACTGAAATGCTGCGATCTGCGATGATTTTGCAGTGAAACCTGTCTTAATGATAAATCACGTTTTAAACGAAATATATGAGTAGATGAAGGCATGTGGCGAGGAAGTATTTGTGATGCAATATATTCTCTTGATGCTATAGTAATGTCACATCGGAGCAAAGGCAAGTGGCATGCACTTTGGGAACAAGACTCTTGCGACCACCGATTTCCGATTTGTGATATTGCATCAGCGGAAAGGGGAAGGGGCATATATATGTGGCATATAGCTTTTGCGATACGCCGATTTGCGAGATGGTATCGGCGGAGCGTCCATCGGGGAGGAAAAGAACAGGCAACATTACTTTGAGGCCTGCGACAATGATAATCGCGTTGGAGGGGAATCCAAAGGGATCGGAGGAATGTTAAGGCAGTCGTCGAGGATTATTGCGATTGGAAGAAAGGTATATATGCTTTTGAAGAGTATTTGCGGCCTTGAAAGGGGTCCGATAACCTAGAAACGAAGAATTTCATGCTTTGGAAGGAGTCCATTGCATTGGAAGATGGTTTTAAAGGGGCAAGATGAGGCTTCTTGCTATGTTTCAGACAAACTTAGCAATTCCCAAGTGTACTTATGGTTATCTTTCAACCAGGGGGGAAGTGATAAATATATAGGGGAGTTATTAACATAGTTTTTAGTAGGGGAAGGGGAAAATAGACAGGGAGCTATATAATAGAGTTAGAAAGTATTATGGTTTGTGACAAGAAAGCGCTAAGTTTAGAGGTCTTAGGCTTTAAAAAAGGGGGAATAGAACTTTCTAGAGGACATATGAACACTCTTTTAAGTAAAGCAAATCTTTACTTAGGGAAATGATATGAAACATGATGGATTTAAGAGATATCAAGCAGATCTTGAGCTCTTTTGGGGAAGTTAGTGAATGATTTGGTGAAGAAGAAGAAGGGAGAGTTAGACATGCCTCGCTTGAGTCCTTCAAATGGCCACTTCCTGATAATTGTGACCTGAACAGGTATGACATTGAAAACATGAAACTGATCACACATCAACATTCTGCAACCTCAAAACTACCTACCCAGCCTACTTACCTAGCATTTTTTCTTCTTTTTGGATTGGGTGCACTTAAACTAGCAAACCCAGCTTTTCAACTTTTTCTTTTACTGTCTTCCTATTTATGTCTACACTTATTTCATCCAGGGCTCAAATTAGGCTGTTGAGCACCCTTACGTCTCTACCTATCTAGGAATCTACCAAGATTAAGTTGTTTGGACAGATGTTAATTCTCTATATTCTAAAACAGAAAATTGAAACCTAGGGAGACCGAGATTAAACTGTTTGGACCTCCCTTTAACCAAGATTTCTTCAAAATGGAATAGTATATCAAAACTAGAACACAACAATGGCACTTGAACTAGCACATTCTCATGGCATCCTTCTTTGACCTCTGTAGTAAATATGGAACATTGTAGTATGCAAAGAATGGCATATTTGGCATGTAAAAATGTCAATCATGAAAGATGAGTAACCTGCTGCAGCAGGAGGCTAACAGTGGCTCCACTTGGGGATGGCTTTTCCTTGTGAAAAGTCAAGAACAACAGGTTAGACTACCTTGATCTTCTGTTGTTGTTGTGGACTAGGAACACTTCTTTCTGCTAATTGTTAAATGATTTAAACTTTGGAAAAAGAACAACACTTATCCCCGATTGAATTACTGTGAACTATATAGCATCTCCCACTTTCTTTTGCGTGCTTAATGTTGTGTACAATGTTACTTGAGCACTACCCTTTGGAATAGTCTCAATACGTGGATCAAAACTGAGGCATTTTGCTTTAACTCTGCCTTTGAGAAGGTTGTTGATATAAAATCAAGAACGTTCCTCCTTTTTTATGCTTTTAACCGAAGTTGTGGAAGCCTGATTGCAGCATTTTTAATTGATTTCTCTATGATATACAGCAGTGTTCTTATCCTATTAAGGTTGCTCTAAATGTCCAAATTTCCCTGAGTGTCGGTCTCCAATACGATTCAAAACAAAGAATCAACAAGAGCGTTCCCTTTTGCAGGATGTCAGGCGATTAAAGTTTAAAGTTCTGAACACAACCTCCTTCCGACATGAATCGCGGTAAAAGACGATGCTATCCCTTAATCCCTTGAGTGCTTTCAAATATATCTCAATTGGTCCTGAGCATCCTTCTGTATTTTTATTTCTCCTTTCACTCAATATTTTGTTGTATGCTTGTGCTGAAAGCAATGCAAAAGACGGAGCCTTTTGAAATGGATGATTTGCACGGGTTGTGCCTTATAAACTTTGTTGCGATGTTTCTCCTAAGAATGATGTCGTGACTGATTATTAAAATAGAGGACTGCCTTTGCTCCGTCTCCATAACTCCGTTGCTCGGTTGCAAGCAATCGGATTTCTTATGCAAACATAAAAAAGGACAACGCTGAAATATATACAAATATATACACAGGAGCATTGTATCCCTTTAAAAGGGATCTCGATAATGTTTCAACATTTGGCCATTTACAGGGCCCTCTTCAGTTGTGTTGCCATCTACAAATTTGAGGAAATATGTGTTATTGCCTTGCACAGCACTGATCATGAATGGACCTTTCCAAAGAAAATCAAACTTTGCATGTTTTCCCTTGTCTTCTCTTCATGAATCCCACCTTAGAACTTTGCTGCCAACCCGGAAATCCTCATCCTTGGCTCCCTTATCAAACATTATTTTGAGCTTTTTCTGCAAAATTTGAGCTCTGTCATACACTTGTTCTCTGGTTTTCTGAAGGTGAATGGTCTGATTAATTCTTCTTTGGGTGTCATTTGGTTTAGCCTGAATCTCATGTAACAGTTTGATAGTAGGAATGCCCAAAGATGAAGGCAATCTGGCTTCCATGCCATATACTAGCTCATAAGGGCTCATCCCAATGGATTTCTTGGTTGAAAGTCTGTCTTCCCACGGGGCATTTGTGAGCTTCCTATGCCAATTCTTTTTGTTCTCTTCCAGCACTTTCTTAATGATGTTGATGAGACTTTTGTTGGATGATTCGGCCAAGCCATTACCTTGAGGATAATAAGCTGTAGAGTGGCCCAAGGTAATGTGAAATTTATGGTAGAAGTTGATCATCTTTCTGGATTTGAAGGCAGCGGCATTGTCAGTGATGATTTTCTCAAGAAGAGCCAAAACTAGAAAGGATATTATCTTCAAGGAATCGGATAATAGTGGAGTCATTGGCTTGCCTACATGGGATGGCCTCAATCCACTTGGTGAAATAGTCGGCGGCTATTAAAATCCACTTGTGTTGGCCTGAAGAAGAGGGGTGGATTTCACCTATGAAGTCAAGACCCCATTGTTGAAAAGGTTGTTTGGTTGAGATAGGCTTAAGGGGCAAAGGGAGTAGTTTTCTTTTTCCTTCAAAGATTTGGCATTTGTGACATGAGACAGCAAATTTTTTGACATCTGCAAATAGAGAGGGCCAATAATAACCAGCCCTTAAAATCTTGTCAGCAGTGGACTTCCAATATAGATGCCCTCCATAGTCTCCTGCATGGAACTCTTTCATGATGTTGTTGGTTTCATTTATGGTTAAACAATTTAGCAGTATTCCTTCATGATTCTTCCAAAGCAGGGCACCATCTAAGACACAGAACTTTAGAGCTTTCATCTTCAAAAATCTTTTCTTGGTTCTGGACAATCCTGGGGGAGCACACAGGTTTAACAATACATAGCAAATATCGGCATACCATGGGGATTGTAAAAAGGTTTCACTGATCTGTGGAGTCACCATCTCCTATTCATTGTCTAGCCGGTTGATGTCTAAGGCCTGAAAGTTTGTTTGGGACATTATCTTGGCTAAACCTTGTCCCTTTATCAGCTTTGTGGGTTTTATTTCAATGTCATATTCAAGGATACTAGCAATCCATTTGCCTCTTTTGCCTTCTAGTCCCTCTTGAGTTAATATGTCTTTTACAACAGAGTTTGGGACACAAGCAATCACATGTGCATACAAAATATAAAGTATGAAGTCTTTGATGGCTTTGACAAGGGCATAGGCCTGTTTTTCCATGATTTGGTATTTTAAAGGTGCATCTCTTAAGGCTCGGCTGAAAAATGCAATAGGATTTTCATTTCCTTGATCATCCTTTTGCAGAAGGACAACCACTATCATGTGTTCTGAAGCAAAGGAAAAGATGATAAAATCCTTGTCAAATTGTGGACTTGTGAGTACGGGCATTTGAGTCAAGGCGGCTTTGATACTTTCAAAAGCATGCTTGGTTTCCAGAGACCATCTTACCTTGGCATCCTTTTTTAACATATTACTTAACAGTCTTATCAATTCTGCTAAGTTTGGGATAAATCTCCTTAGGAAATTGACCTTTCTAAGGAATGCTTGCAACACTTTTATGTTTCTTGGGTATGGAATTTGAAGGATTGCTCGAATTCTTTATGGATCAATTTTGATACCATATTTTGAGATGATGTGGCCTAATAACTTACCCTCCTCAAGGCTGAACAAGGACTTCTTGGGGTTCAAGGAAATGCCATATTTCTTGCATGTCATGAGGATCTACCTTAAGTGTTTGAGGTGCTCTTGATCAGATTTGGAGAAAGGGGTTAAGTCATCAAGATAGACAACAAGTAATTCATGGATTTCCTTGGTAAATGCAATATCCATTGCTCTTTGAAAGGTTGCACCAGCGTTCTTTAGCCAGAAAGGCATTTTAACATACTTAAATGTTCCCCAGGGTGTGGTAAAGGCTGTCTTGTCTTGTTCATCTGGGTGAACAAGTATTTGATTGAAACCTGAGAATCCATCTAGTAAAGAAATTCTAGAGGAACCCACTACTCTTTGTAGGATGTGGTCCATTTTAGGCAAAGGTTAGTGGTCTTTTAAAGAGACCTGGTTTAAGTTTCTTAGGTCTACACATAGTCTGATCTCACCTGATTTTTTCCTTGTGGGAACTAGATTGGATACCCATTCAGAGAATCTGATGGGTACTATAATACTTGCTTCAAACATTCTCTTTACTTCCTTCTCAATGAGGGGAAGAAGCATAGGGTTTATTCTTCTAATTTTCTTCTTGAATGGTTTTTGATTTGGTTTTAAGGGAATGGTATGTTGAATCACTGAGGTGTCATAGGACTTCAAGTCCTCATAACTCCAAGCAAATACATCTTGGAACTCTTTGAACAAATCCACATACTTTGGCTTTTGATCAGGGGGCAGATTTTTGGACAATTTAATCATTTTGGGCTGTGTTGTTGTCCCTATGTTGTGTTCTTCTATAGCAGCATCTAAAGGCTCCATTTTTGGCTCTTTGGGCACATCATTGTCATCAAACATATCTTCTAATGGAGTAAGGCCAGCAAGCAAAAAATTATTCTTCAGATCAATGAACTCAACCTCTGCTTTGGCGGTTTCCTCTAAATGCATATGTTTCAGTTGTTCTATGTTTGCATTGTCAAAAATGGTTGGGTTCAGGATTTTTTTTGCTGTTGCAGCTGTTACAGCTGGCTGGTTTTCATTTGTTTGTTGTTGGGAATTGTTCATGGCCTCCATGTCAATGTTTAAATTTGAAAACTCGCCCTCAAGAGTGAGGAAATTGTTAATGTGGGCATCATTTTCAAATACTTTCCAATCTTTAATATTGTTAGGAGCAGCGGGCCTATGTTTTATCTCAGCAGTAAAATGGTGATTTGGCTCAAAGGGAAGCTTGCATGTACTAGAAAAAGTGGCTAGGTTGTGGGCATGTATGTTATGGTTTCTAGAAATCTTGGCAAGCTCGGATTCAACGAAGGTGTTAAGTATATCTGTTGCAACAGTCCTATAGGCCCTCATCGTATTGTCATTAGTAACGAATTTGCCCTTGATTTGTTGGATGATTAAATCGAAGTCACCTAGAACGGACACTTTTGTAGCTCCTAGAATTTTGAGCAGTTTTAGGCCTAAGAGGAGAGCTTCATACTTTGCCATGTTGTTGGTACATCTGAAATTTAGTCTGTAGGCATGGCCTTCTGCATGATTGTCATGTGTATTGTGAATCAGTACACCTGCCCCTGCTCCTAACTTGTTGATAGAACCATCAAATTCTAACTACCATGTAATTTCTTGTTTTTGGTTTGTATCAAGAGTTTCAGTTATTTTAGGATTGGGTAGATCTACAACTTCAGTTTGAGGAGGTTCTTCTTGTTTACTGGCTACCTTGACTGTTGTGACTATTTCATGGGCATGGGCAACCGGTTCTTCATTTATGCATGTCTCTAGCTCTGAAGCTAGAGGCTTCTCGTCAGTTGCAGGATTGTTATCATCATTAAAAAGAATAAATGAATCCATATTAGAATGGATTGAGTAAATTGGAAAATTTTGGGGCATCTCCTCACTACTCACCACATACTTCATCATTGTTTCTCTATACAGTCTCTTTGGTTGCCCAAAGATAGTTATAGTGGCATAAGAGAGGTCGAGTTGAAGGGATCCTTGGAGTTTTGCTTCCCATGATCTTGATAGGATCGTACCATATTTTGTTGGAATGTCAGCAACTACTACGTCCATTAGGATTGTCTTTTTAGGAAATTGGACTAAAGACACACAAAGGTCTTTGATTAAGCCTAAGAATTTGACTTCACTTGAGTCAAAGGAGTATAGATCCTTGTAGGGTCTTGTGACATCAAGGTTTAGCTTTTCCATCACAGCTTTGGGCATAAGATTGTGTGAGGCACCTGAGTCAAGCATAGCATTGTGCAAGATTTTGTCATGATTGTGCAGACTGACATAAAAAGGTGGAACAGATCCATTTGTTGTTTTTCCATTAACTTCTGGACCAAACAGTAGCTTAGGGGTATCATCTAAAATATTTACATCATCCCTAACCTCTGGCAGTTGAAGTGATCTTTGAATTTGTTGCCTATATACATCATGTTTGGCAAGTTCTGAGAGGGGGATGGATATTTTAAGTTTTCCAATCTCTGCTTCTAAATTGAATGTTTTTTCTGATGGATTCTTTGAGTTTAATAGTAGCAGCTTTCTCCTTTTCAGGAATAGTCTCTATGTTTTCCTTCGGATTCTCTATGTTATGGTGATTAACCGTTTGTGGTATTTCTGTCTTGGGACGATTTTTTGGAGTGCCGTTCAAATTTTCTTTTGGGGAAGAAGAAGGTAGAGGTTGATCAGTAGGAGGTTGTATGTCTGATATGTCCTCTACAGTCACCTAGTGCGGGTTTGGGACAGCAATATCAGCTGGTTTTGTTATGACAACCCTGCCTTTAATCTTATTAGGTTGTTTGTTGTTCTTCGTTTTGCTAGGTGCAGGGATATCAATGGTTCTTGTTCTCAGCTTATATTGTTTGTGGACCTCATATATAGCAGAATCATAACCTTGCTTAAAATCAAAAGACTCTCTCATCTTGGTTTGAAATTGTTTTATATCAGGGTAGTCTTGGTCTTATTGAGTGAGAATGATTTGCTGCTCATTTTTCGAATCTATCAAGTTTATGTGAGTCTTTTCTATGGGCTCACTAGATGTGCATGCCTCTGCATAGTTTTCTTGGAAAGGAGGTCTAATATCATGGTCGGGACTAGCCCTTCCAGCATTTGTGGTTTGATTTTTCCTGAAGTTTGGATTCCTTATGGTGTTGGGCTGTTGCCCTTCCCATGATGATTTCCTCTCAACACTCTCTACTCTGTCTCCCAGCCTATGCATGCCATTGATAATAGCATTCAACTTCTTGTCTAAGGCTGAGGGTTCTTCCTTAAAGGTAGTTCTCCTCTCGGTTCTAGCTCTATTCCTTTTGGCAATTAGGTTTGCCTCCACACTAACATCAACATTTTACATCTCTGTCAGGCTTTGAGGGGCTCTTTCCCTTAGCTGATAAGCCATTTCAGCATCAAAACCATCAGGGAATTTGTACAAAGCAAGATCAGGTGGAGGTCTTAAGTTCTGTGGTATCACATTGTAGACATTATTGAACCTTGCACAGTAGTCCAAAACAGTTTCCTGAGGGCCTCGTCTGATAGTGTCATACTCAGATATTATGTGCAAGGGGTCTTTCTTTTTCTCCCATCTATTGATAAACGACTGATATAAGGCTTCTGGGTCTCCTATGGTATTGGCTGGGAGTGCTCTAAACAAAGTCTTGACATCACCAGTCAAACTTTGGACAAAAAATTTTATTCTCACACTATTGTCATCAATCTCATAACTCTCAAAGTAGTCCTGCATTTTCTTTGTATGTTGAAGCGCTGTGCAGGCATTTGTGCTATCAAAATAGGTAATTTTTTTCTGGTAATCCTGAGGCATAGCCCCGGGATTTACAGGCAGCTGTAAAGGTGCATATCTATTCGCCATATTAATAGGGATAAGTGGAACAACTGGAATATTTGGAGTAGTAGTGGTGATATGTGGAGTGGATGGAGGTACGGAAACAGGGTTTGAAGAAGTGGATGTTGAACAAGGGGAAGTAGGGTTTGAGCAAAACAAAACTTTAATAGGGGTTGCAAAATGGCTACGTTGCACTGTTTCAGGACTGGAAGCAGTCAAACCTTCTTGTTGCTCTTGTTTTCTAATGATCTTAGGAATTATATTGTGGTTTTCAAAAATAGCTGGGGGATTTAGATCTGGATTTGATCTTGTGTAACGTGAATGCTTCTTGGGAGCCAGCTTCTAGCTTGTTTTTTTTTTTTTTTTTTTTTTTTTTTTTTTTTTTTTGGGAATTTTTCTAACAATACAGGTTAAACATAAACTTTTTAAAGGTCAGTTTCTTTCTCTGCAGAGCTTCGTACTGGTATTTTGAGTTTATTTGAGGAGGGTCCCCAATGGAGTCACCTTTATGTTATCACTCAGGTTGTCCCTAAGCTCCTAAAGGGATATGGCTGAGGTAACCACAAACCAATCTTTGGATGACATATTCTAGCCCACCTGTAATCAGAGAGGGCTCTCTCTTGATGATTTAGCTTTGTTGATGATGGTTTTAGGCTAGCTATTGGGTTCAGTGGGTTTTCTGTAGGTTTGGATGGTGTTTGAATGGAAGTAAGATGCGTTCAAGCAGAGAGGCATGCATAGAGTGATAAGTTTCAAACCATTGGACATGGAGTCAAGGAGTAGGACCGCAGGTAGGCTTTCTTGATCACAAGAGGAATATGGAGCAAGGTAGCTGCACATGAAACAACCTTCAAGCTAAAGAGATGGGGTGAAATGTAAAGAATGAGAGGAAATTAAGAATCTCTCAATCAGCTTAACAGAGGGAAGGAAAATGAGCTATATCTAGGGGCAGTTAAGAATCCCTAGATAACTGTCATACATGGTGAATTAGGGAAAACATGAGCCAGATGGAATTCATATTTATGACTAAAACAGATGAAAAACATAAAGAAACAACAGAAATTGAGCATAGAATGCAATTAAACAAGTTCTAAGCTAATCTTTCTTTCTGCTGCTTAGATAATGATATATGAATGGAAACACAGACGTAAGAAGCACTTATTGAGTCATGTATCAGCACAAGAATTCCACAGTCACTCTTCAACCATTAAACACAGTACACAATTCATTCTCTAAGCTCATAAGCAGTCTTTGATTATAGAAATTATCAAGTATACAGTGCGAGTCTCTGCTCAGGCAAAACATCCAACCAACAAAAACAACCAACCAACCCCCTATTACATTGTTCAGGGCTTCCTTTATAGGTAAAATATCCAGAAGTATTTATTACAACTGACCTAAACAGGTCCGTGGGAAAACGTTTTTAAAACCTAAACTTGTGCTGAAATTAAATGCAAAATAAATATCTATTGAGCTGCGCCAGAAGCAATTGGATCAAAAAAGTTAATGTAGTGTCCTCTGTGACTTGGTGCAGTGCTGTTGCAATAACTGAGCTTTGAGCTTTGGTCTACAGATCTTATGTGAGTTTTAATGTGCAGTCATTGTGATGATGAGCTTTGAAGGGTCCTTAACCTCTTCCTGACTTTCAAGAATTTCTTTTAATGCTTTATTCACCTCGAGCCCTGAGAAGATCTTTACTGATACGCTTCACCGCAACACTGATACTCTTTGACATGGATTTTGGCTTCACATCTGCCCTAATACTCTTTAATGCCTGAACTGGGTCTTTCTCTTTCTTCTGATACATTAAAAATTGCAAAATCAGGCCTTTTCTACTCCTTTCGGCGCAAGAACGGCTATGGAATCAAAAGATTCCCTAAATATTCTCCAATATGGCCCATTTCCCGTAGCAATTCTCGCGCATCAAAAACTGCCTCAGAATTTGAATCCGGGCCTCCTAAGATGCTTTTTCGCACTTGCACGCCCTTCTTTGTTGGGTGGCGTCAGCATGACGTCAACGGTGGGTCGTGGTACGGTGGATGACGTCAGCAGGGTGACGTGGTAGGGTGATGTGGCAGGGTGATGTGGTAGAGTGTTAAATGGTGTGGTGCCTTATATGATTTTGCGATGCGATAGCGGCAACTGAAATGCTGCGATCTGCGATGATTTTGCAGTGAAACCTGTCTTAATGATAAATCATGTTTTAAACAAAATATATGAGTAGATGAAGGCATGCGGAGAGGAAGTATTTTTGATGCAATATATTCTCTTGATGCTATATCAATGTCGCATCAGAGCAAAGGGAAGCGACATGCACTTTGGGAACAAGACTCTTGCGACCACCGATTTCCAATTTGTGATATCGCATCGGCGGAAAGGGGAAGGGACATATATATGTGGCATATAGTTTTTGCGATATGCCGATTTGTGAGATGGTATCGGCAGAGCGTCCATCGGGGAGGACAAGAATGGGCAACATTACTTTGAGGCCTGCGACAGCGATAACCACGTTGGAGGGGAATCCAAAGGGATCAGAAAAATGTTAAGGCAGTCGTCGAGGATTATTGCGATTGGAAGAAAGGTATATATGCTTCTGAAGAGTATTTGTGGCCTCGGAAGGTGTCCAATAACCTAGAAAGGAAGAATTTTATGCTTTGGAAGGAGTCCATTTCATTGGAAGATGGTTTTAAAGGGGCAAGATGAGTGTTCTTACTATGTTTCAAACAAACTTAGCAATTCCCAAGTGTACTTATGGTTATCTTTCAACCAAGGGGGAAGGGATAAATATATAGTGGAGTTATTAACATAGTTTTTAGTAGGGGAAGGAGAAAATAGACAGGGAGCTATATAATTGAGTTAGAAATTATTATGGTTTGTGACAAGAAAGAGCTAAGTTTAGAGGTCTTAGGCTTTAAAAAAGGGGGAATAGAACTTTGTATAGGACATATGAACACTCTTTTAAGTAAAGCAAATCTTTACTTAGGGAAATGATATGAAACATGATGGATTTAAGAGATATCAAGCAGATCTTGAGCTCTTTTGGGGAAGTTAGTGAATGATTTGGTGAAGAAGAAGAAGGGAGAGTTAGACATGCCTCGCTTGAGTCCTTCAAATGGCCACTTCCTGATAATTGTGACCTGAACAGGTATGACACTTGAAAACATGAAACTGATCACACATCAACATTCTGCAACCTCAAAACTACCTACCCAGCCTACTTACCTAGCATTTTTTCTTCTTTTTGGATTGGGTGCACTTGAACGAGCAAACCTAGCTTTTCAACTTTTTCTTTTACTGTCTTCATATCTATGTCTACACTTATTTCATCCAGGGCTCAGATTAGGCTGTTGAGCACCCTTGCTTCTCTACCTATCTAGGAATCTACCAAGATAAAGCTGTTTGGACAGATGTTAATTCTCTATATTCTAAAACAGAAAATTGAAACCTAGGGAGACCAAGATTAAACTGTTTGGACCTCCCTTTAACCAAGATTTCTTCAAAATGGAATAGTGTATCAAAACTGGAACACAGCAGTGGCACTTGAACTGGCACATTCTCATGGCATCCTTCTTTGACCTCTGTAGTAAATATGGAACATTGTAGTATGCAAAGAATGACATATTTGGCATGTAAAAATGTCAATCATGAAAGATGAGTAACCTGCTGCAGCAGGAGGCTAACAGTATGATGGGTTGATTTACATTTCCTTCACTTGGTTTCTTTATTTCTTGCATGGTGTGTAACACTAGGGCATCTAGGTCATCACCCAGTCACTTGTTTTCCTGCTCAGAAAGTCAAGTCTATAGTCAAATGTGCTCCTTGCATTTCGTTTGATTAGTCCTTTTGTTGCTTCAATTTCCATTTAACAAGTTTGAAAAGTTTTGTTTACTGTTTGAGCGTCTCTTTTCGAGCATAGATCACATTGCCCATATTGTTTTTGGTTCTTGCTTTATTAGTTTTGAAAGGAATTCTCTTTTGTGCTCGCTTGTGATTTATTGTATTGTGAATGTTTCATTGAAGTGTGAAGTGTTTGTGAAAGATTCATTCTGTCATTTCACTGAAATTTACATAATTCTAGTTTGTTGTATCAATATGTTATGTTAGTTAGCATCATTGAAGGCTAGAGTTGCATCGTCAATTGCATTGGAAAGGAAATGAATTCTCTTTACTAGTGAAAGGGCTAGTTGAAGTTCATTTGATAGGAAAGTTAGGGATTGGAAAGAGTTTTTCATCATTTTGTTTTCAAAAGGTGAAATAGTGAAAAATCATTTTGCTTTCAATTGCTTGTTTTGTTGCATTTGAGTGTGTTTTCTAGTCTCATTAGTGTAGACAATTCATCAAATTGAAAGGGTCCTATCTCATTTAGCTTCATATAGGTGTTTTTGAGTCACATCGATAAGGCCTAAAAACGAAGATATAATTTGAAGATAAACTCTAAAATGTACTCAATCAACCTAAGGTGCATTTAAAATCTAACGATCACATCTTAGAAGGTCTAGGCTAGAAACGTGTTCTAGCGTCTTAAAACCTAGCAGTTGTCATTCGCTTCGGCACTAGACAGCACTACTATGGACTTGTCCTCCCCATACCATCGAGTGTATAAAGGGAGACCCCACTAGGTTGCAATCCTTTATCCATAGGCAGCCGAATCTGCTGCCTTGTAAATGTGATACACCAAACACAACATTTAGGTAGATTTCCAGCTTGTACTTCTCAGTTTGTAGGGAGGTATTATGAAGTTCACATTTACCTCGTAATCCTTTTTATCTAGATCATCTTGAGTAGTCATTTTGATCTTTTTGACTCCCTATATATAAAATTTCACCCGAGCACTTGTCCTTTTGAGCTCATTTCAAACTGAAAGTGATAGCGTCAACTTTACTTCTTTCTCAACTCTTAAAACATGAAAGAGCGCCAGTTTGTTTTTGCGTCTTAAAAAATTGTTGCCCACAATCTTATAACATCCCTATTAGTATTTTTTAGACCACATCGTGAGTATAAGTTTCAATACATTTTAAATTCCTTGAAATAAATCTCTCTTTAGGTTATTTGAGACAAGATCATCATGGCTAAACCAACTAGTTCACCTAGTTCCTCTTCCTCTTCTCTCTCTGAAATATTGTCTGAGGAGCCTTTTCCTGAATTTCCACAGTCACTTGAGGACCAAGGTGTTGAGCTTGGAATTGTTTTGAGTATTCAAACATTGTCATCTCATCCTCCCCCTTCAGATACTAGGTCACTTTCTGACATTGGCCCGGAATCTCCAGATAACCCTATCTAGACTCCTGAGAGTCCATCAACTTCTGAAGGTCAGCTTGAACTGGTTGTTTATCCTATGAATCCTTTTTTCAATCCTATTGTGATATCACCGCAGTGTCTGTACAGTCCGTACGATTAGCCGGATATTCCTTTGGAATTATCCCCTTGAACACTTTCGGTAGTGCATCATCATATGTTTTCACACATGGAATCAGAAGGAGAAATCCCAGTCTCCTCTCCAGGTCACTTAGAGGTTTCCACTCCATGCATAGTCAAGAAGATGGAATATCCTTTCCCTCCTAAAGGTTTCCCTTACATGGGAAGCATTCCAACTAGTGTTCATCCTGAGTTACCGCGTAATTATGTGACTTTACCTCGGTTCGTTTCAGGCATGCCTACTACCTTATTATTGTATCATAACCCTATTTGGGCATCTGGCGCTATGCCTACCATAGGTTCGTTCATTAAAAACCTGACCACCCAAAAAACGATGATTTTGGTAGTTCCATCAGTCTCGGTGCAACCCACCATTCGCAATCCTCTTGTTTCATCGATCCAAGTGACCCATCTAGTTCAACTGATGATCTCGAGTCATGTCACTATCAGTTCTTCGATCCCTCTTGTAAGTGGATAGACTGTTCCACTACTTGGCAGGTAGAGTCTAAATGTTCTATGATGTTTGGCACAACCATTGTGAGTGGCTCGCAACCTCACATGGTTGGGATGAACCAACCCTCTTTGGGTGCCATTTCAAATCCTCTTGGTCTTGTTGGATCAAGTAATTTCTAGTACCAACAACCTAATGTTGGTCCATCTGGGTCAAGTCATGTCCAGTACCAACAACCCAATGTTGGTCCATCTATCTCAAGTCACGTCAAGTACCAGCAGCCCAATATGGCTCAAGGTCACTACCAACCTCCTTATGTTCCATATGGTTCACAAGTGATTTCTAATCCATCATACATTCCCAAGCCTAGACCCTATGTCTAGCCTGGTCCATCCACCGCGCCTGGTGGGTATGGCCAGATACAGTTCTGGAACTTTCAAGTTGTCATTCTGGGAACTATTCAAGTACCTTTGTAGCAATAAGGACAACTCCTATAGTAGCAAGGTCAACCTTCATTGCAGTAGGGTCTATCCATGCAGTAGCAAGGCCAAATCATGTTGCAGCTAGGTCAACTACAAAAACTGCAGGGGAAACCCTCGCAATAGTTGCAGCAAACCACGTATCCACAGATGTAGTATGCACCACAATCCTCCGAGCCTATGCCTTCACAAGGTCAACCTATGCAGCTGCAAGGACAACCTTTACAGCTGCAAGGTTAACCCTTGTAGCGACAAGGTCAACCTAGGCAGTGGCAACCCTTATACTCATATCAACAACGTCAACCCTTGCAAGGGTAGGGCTAGGGTCAAATCCTGCAGTAGCAGGCATAGAATCCTTATGTCCAAGAGCAATAAGTTCAGAGTCCTTTCTTCCAAGGACAACAAGTCCAAAATCATTATGTCCAAGGACAGCAAGTGCAGAATCCTTACGTCTAAGGGCACCAAGTCCAAAACCCATTCATCTAGGGGCAGCAGATCCAAAACCCTTATGCTCAGGGACATCAGGTGAAAAATGTGTATGTCTAAGGCTAGTAAGCTCAACAAGATTTTAACTAGTATGTTGCTTACCAACAGCTTTGACCGAACAGTTTCAAGGCTTTCAAGGTGAGAATCCTCCCTACAGGCAAGGTAGCCTATAGTGGGGGAAAAATCAAATGCCTTATGGACAAAACCCTCCACCTTGGGGACAAAATCCTTACCAGTAGTGATGGGTCCCACTCGTTGGGCCCCCTTATCAACCTCAAATGCCTTCCAATACTCAATTGGCATTCTTAGCTACACTAGAATTGCCAGATGTGTCTAAACTCACGAATGATCTGATTCTTCATTCGCCATACTGGCATCCAGTTCCATCCAATATTCTAAGTGATTTTCCAAAGTTTGAAGGAAAAGTGAAAGAGGACCCTCACACCCACGTGATGACATATCACCTCTAGTGCTCCTCAAATTCATACGTTGATGGTTCCATTCATCTTCATCTTTTCCAATGAACTCTTATAAGAGCTGCAGCCAAGTTGTATATCGAGCTCCCTCGAAATACCTATCATGACTATAACACTCTTGCCATGGCCTTTCTCACACACTTCCAGCTGTCGGTCCGCTATGGAACTGGCACCCATCTATTAACTTCACTCAAGAAAGACACAATGACTCACATCTTCGATCACATCCATGAATGGAGACATAGGCGTCGTCTGATTAAGTTTGAAATTGTTGATCAGTTGTTGACTGAGTGGTTCACCAAATCATTTGTCAACAAAATTGCTGAGGACATTGCTATGGGTGGATGTGTCATTGAGTAACAAGACATCGCGTGTGCCCAGTCTCTAGACCTTGTCTATTCACAGCCTGGCACGTTATATGATGTGTTACCGGATGTGCCCAAACCATCATCTGATATAACGACATCTAAGTATCCCATTACCCCTCCTATTGATGGAGTAATTGGTTTAGTGACTCAGACCCCTCCCAAATCTTCTTCCAAATAGAATTCAGTCCCCAACACTGCTCCCAATGACTCTTCTCGCAATGCATTTGGCCCTGGTAAAACCTCAAAGTTTCACGTTGTCCAGTCTACTGCAGCAGATAAATCCTCTAAAGGTAAGAAGAAAGGTAAAGGTGAGGGTAAATCTGATGCCCCAAAACAGGGTCCTCCTAAACCATTTGCTGGTGATATTTCCCAATAGAAACCTAAGTATCCATGCCTCATTTGTGAGGAGGATCAATATACTAAGGATTGTCCCAGATGGTTCAAAGTTAATAGTTTGCTCAAAGGCACCCTAGCTGTCCTAAAAGATCCCTTTTCGTCCCAGCAGACTCAAATGGTAGACTAGCCTCAGTCATCCCCTCCCTCGGGTTCACAAGTGTTCATGATGAGTACCCTGATCAATGATGCTACCAAGTCACAAGATTCTCAAACTCCTACCCCATCAGCAGGGAATGAAAAAGAAGGTACCCCTTCTTCTTCCACCCCATCCAGTTCAGGTCCTCTGCATATTGAGCAACCTAATCTTGATTCCACCATTTGACCACTTTCTCAAGGTATGCTTTGAAAGTCCTCATACAATCCCAATGCTCGAGCCACTCAACATTATAACATTTTTGAAGATTTGGCTCAAGCACCATCAACTATGTCTGATTTCGAGGTCCTTCAAAGTTGTCCTTCTAGGTGGAAATCATTACTGTCAGCTATTGGGGGTATTGATTGATCTGACACCAATCTCATTTTTCTTTACCTGGAAAACCACATTTCATGTTTACTTCATCAAATTTCCTTTCTCATTTAGGTAATCATAAATGAGAAAACCATTCATAAGACCATCATCGATGAAGGTTATTCTACATGCATCATGTTTATCGCTTGTTGGAAGGAAAATAACTCTTACTCTGAACTAGTCCCCTAACACTCTCGAAGCTTTTGACAGGCATGATTCGCAACCATTCGGTGTCCTTCCAAACCTTGTCATTACCTTGAACAGCAAGATGATAGATGTGAAAGTAGAGATCGTTGATCCTGATCTTAACTATAATCTTCTACTTGAATGGAGTTGGACCCATATCATGCATGTTGTAGCCTCCTCCCTCTTCTGCATGATTTGTTTTCCCCATCAAGGGAAGATAGTCACAGTCAACCAATTTTCCTTGTTTGCCTCTTCCTCCTTGAATAGAAATGTTCCATATGTCAAGCATGCCAGTGATCCTTATGAGAGTGTGGGTGCAAGAATTTTCAAAGATCCTACCTTGATGGGCTTATTTCCGCTCCCACCTCCTCATGTTGCCTCTGTCAACATGATTTCGATCACATCTGGTCCTTGGGTTGTTCCTTTGCCAAATATTGTTGATACATGGGGCGTGGTTATGTCGTTAAGTCTTGCTGAAATTGATTACATGGAAATTGTTTTAGCTTCACCTTTGGTATTCTCTAATCACCCTATTTCGAGAACATCTTTTGACGCGTATTCTTAATCCGCGTGGCTTGGTTCTTCAAATCTCTTGATCTCTTGATCACCATAGTAAGCAAGGAAGTGCAACACATATATATATATATATATATATGTATGTACGTACGTATGTATGTATGTATGTATGTATGTATGTATGTATGTATGTACATACATACGTACGTACGTACGTATGTATGTATGTATTTATGTTGGTAATGTTTATCATACATCAAAACCTCAAAAAATAATATGTGTGCTCAAAATACATTGGTGGCTCGCAGGCCTAAAAAATGTGGAATACTAGACCTATGCACTAAACAACATGATGTTGATGATAGCATGTAACTGCTCGGACTACGCTAGTCAGTAGTTGGCGCATCCAATCTGACACCCCCAGAACATGCCTCTGGTACTAGCATGGGACATCACCCATCCAAGCATACTCTGGGATCCCATGGGTTAAACCCTCGCGATTCCGCACAATATCCTCCTCGTTGTCACTTCCCTCCTGATAAGGAGCGACACCAAACTGCCAAGTGACACGTTTGGCGATCTGGGACATCTCGGCAAGGCATTCTGGTCCAACATTTGCATTCATAAAATTTAAGTGTCACGAACACATATATCTCAAAAACAATAAAAAACATAAAAAAAAAATTGTTTGCTTTTACCTCCATCATAAAAATCATCTCCTTCTGGGAGCTACATATCCAGATCTTCATAGAAGTCGGTACCGTTGTAAGGCCAATCCTCCACTACGATTAGTTATCATCATAGCTACAAGAAAAAGGCAAGCCTACAGGACATTTTTTGGCCCCTCGTAACCCTGGGCATCAACTCACTCCAATGGACCATCCATGGGTATCATGGCATTGGTGGATCTACCTTAGTCAGATGGTATTGGAAAAGCGAAACTCATTCTAGGAAGAAGGTCACTAGCACAGATCCGAAGAAACGCTGCTTCAAGCTTCCTACCGTAGCTTTTGATAGCTAGCACTTCATGTTTATTTTCATAGCCTCTGCGCAATTAAAGATGGTGGACACAGTGCAGTCGATAGCATACTGAAACTTCAACTTGTTGGTCTCATGCGATGCTTGGGACCTAGCCACTTTGTTGATGGTGAACAGTAGCACTCTCAACACAAGATCCTGAACAACCATAATCTCGATCTTACCACTTTTGGATTTGAGAGCTTCTGGGAAATGTTTGGCAAGTATCATGGTCACACTTTCCCTAATCGACCTCGACCCATATAGGTTGACTAGTTCCCCTCTTCGGGGCGGTCCTATGATGAAATAAATGTCTGAAATTTCCAACTCCAGCTCTTGGTCACCAATGATGAAAATTTCCCAATTGACGTCCCAGAGACTAATCAGGTACCATAGAAACTTGGATTGGGCCTGTAGACCTGGTGTAATAAATAATTTGAGGAGCCCAAAGTTCCTAAAAGCCTCCAAGCAATTTGGATTAGCGATTGCTTGAGTATCAATATCCTCATGCTCACATTCTTTCCAATCCACCATTTTTCATGGTTTCTTCCTGAAAAAACCATGTAATGAAGTCAATGATCATTCTTGGCCAGAAAAATTTGGGTTCAAATGGTCGAATTGAACAAAAAACATGAAAATTCTTTTCTCATGGCGCCAGCACGACTATTTTAAAAACAGTGGCACTGACGATGCGGTTGGCAGTTTTAGCAACCCCCGATCAGCGCGGTTTCGTGCCCAAAAATTGCACCGACCGAGGGCAATTTTTTTTTACCAAAAGCTCCCCATGAAACTCAAAAACTAGATAAAAATAGGAAATATCAAGTATGAAAATGGAGCTTAAGGTCTTGGCTCTTACCTAGAACTAACGGATCGACAAACGACCTCCGAGATCTCCTGAAATCTGCTCCGAAAAAATTAGGGCACGAGTGGATAGAAAAACTCTTCACAAAAAGGTAAAATGGTAAATGGTAAAAAATAATTACTTTTGACCCATTCTATTCAATTTTTCATGAAATATTAGGGTTTTTGAGTAATTTTTGACCTATTTTGCCTCAGAACTGGATAATGCATTTACCTTTCTTGTGCAGCAACATGTGATAGATTGTAGATAATGGTACTGGAGTCGTGTTTTAGCTCTTTTCTCAACTCGTAAAACTCAAATGAAAAGATCACTGAGTATTTTTCCCTTTTCAAACTCTTTTCCGACCCTTTAAACACTAAAAGGTTTTCGAGCTCTTGTCGTTTTGAACTCGTAAAAGGTTGTGAAATTTCGTGCATCCAGTATACGTTTACCCCTTTTCTGGGATGGGATGCACTATTTATGAAAAAGGTACTCCTTGACTAAAATGGTCAAGAGGTTCTCTTGAGTATCGTTTTCTACCTTTTTGAGCTTGAGAGACACAAATGTACAAAAAGGGACCATGTGGAGTTTTCTTTTCTGTGTTTCTTTCAAACACTCTAAACATGAAAAAGATATCTAGTTACACCTTTGTCGAACTCGTTAAAACATTAAACGACATTGGATGTGTCTCCATGACGAACATGAGCTTCTCCTTCCTAGGTCTCATTAAACTTACTAGGTCAGATTCGTCTGAAGGATGAACTTACAGTGCAAGCATATGTTATCCCCTTAAAAGCTTGCGATAAAAATAATTGGGGTACCTGCCAGAAAATGGTGGGGGGAAATTTGGAAATTTGATCAGTCGTGTTGGTAGCTCACTCTTCAACATGACACTTTTTGCTTCGTGTCGGAATGGGATATCCTCCTTTTCATTTTACCTTCCTGGGTTCAACCACTCATTTTTTCCTTCCATTTGATCTCTACCACATCCTCATGACCACCGATCCTATGGATCCAATAGCTACCAAACTCTGGAATCTTGTCGACTATATGTTCAAGAGTTAATCCTTCTATAGTTACACTTACTCCCGATTCTTTGTATCATCTGAAATCATTTGCATCCCTTTATCTCGTGTCGATGATGTGGAATACATCATGGCCCTCCTTCGACAAGGTTGCTTCCTATTGACTTCAGCTCATCATCTAGGAAGCTGGTCGAGAGACTCCCTTCCAATACCTTAGAACTTGCATGCCTTAATGGAAAGTTCTTTACACTTGATGACAAGTTCACATCATTGGCTTTAGATCGAGTGATTTCACGGGTGTTCGATATCAGTTCCTTATTCACACTTTGTGAGCTTTACTTCCATTACCTTGAGATCCATTGTCATTATTAGTGGTTTCTCTCATTCTTGTTAATATTTCACATCATTGAACGATAATCAAGCAACTTCCTAGCATGTTCGACTTCAACATATTCATTCACATGTTAGGATTTGTACTTTGATCGGGTTGTTTGGAGTGCAAGACCCTGGGCTAAGGTTACACAAGTCCAGGTTGCTATGCGATGTGACATGGTCATATGATATACATGTCTCTTTCAGACGAATGGTTGCGACCATACCATGAGTTGTTATATGTGATCCTTCTCATTATTGGATGGCTACGAACATACCTTGGTTTCATTATGATCCTTTCTGTTGGATGGTTACGCCCATACCTTGGATCCATTTACATGATCATTCTCTGGATTCCTGGGTCCATACCACAATCCATGTATCATTATTCAGCATTTTCAGTGATGTATATGTATCTATGCTTTCTTGTAGGTTTTCTGATGATGGAGTTTGGTTCCCCTCTTCCCCTTATAAATAATTCCACCCCTCACTCTATTTCGACCTTCACGCTTTAGGGGACATCTGTTACACAACATTTTGTCGTTGTCCTTGTACTCCCCGTCTATGATCCTAGAGAACCTCTATAGTGGGCCAAACATTATTTCCCATCATGAAGAAACTCCCATTATGTCCCTCTTCATGAGAAGAATAATTCCTCTTTGCATCATTTCCCAAGAATCTTCCTTCTATCCCAGTTTACAAGACTGATGCTACTGACTAGTTTTCTCCTCATGTTGATGTACAAAGGTTAAAACTAGCCCTCACACTGATCTGATCGACTGAGCCTTTTTTCAGTCACACCAATCCTCTTTTAGAAGGTTTTTTAAATGAGATGAAGCTTCCATGTCTCGAAGCTTCATAACGGAAGTCTGGTAGATGGCTGGTCCAGATAGAACCGAGGAAATTAGTTTGGGCGCCTTTCCCCTATTAGGATGGAACAACCTCAAGATATAATAACTTCTCCTATGATGAGAGGAACCATCTCCCATCCATCCAAGATATATAAGCCTCTCTTTTTCACAAGAAAAATCTAGTTGGAGTTTTGGAGCAAATGTGAATAACCAACAAGCCATTTATAGCTTATAGCTTTCTAGTGTGTGTTTGAGGGAGAATAGTGTGATTTTGGTTTGGTTTGAGACTAGAGAGAAAGAGGCCTTAAAACTTCCATTGTTGGGGATGTCCATGAAGTGCTAGCAGAAGTGTGGGAACTTGGATACGTCGAAGGAGACCAGCAATGTCAAGGTACCGATTGTAATCTCTTTTTGATTTATATTAATGCAACTATTGACTAATTTCCTACATGAAGTGTCATTTTACATCTTTATGGCTTAATGTTCCTGGACCTATTAAGTAGGTTGAATACAATACTGCATGATGTCATGTTTGTTGTTGTTTTTGTTTGCTTGTTTCAGGTATTTGAAGGAAGGAAACAGAAGATAGTTGGAGTAAGGAAGCAGGATCATCACCAAGTGGAATAATGTTCTAAGAGGTAGCCCTCTTAATTGATTCTAGCTTAAGGAGATTTTCCATAGATTGCTTGTTTGTAGCTAAACCCACTCTCTCGGGCTAGAGGAATTGTTTGTGTCCACACTAAGAATTTAGCTACACCACAATAACATATGCTGGATTTGTAAGTCCATCCTTCAGATAAATATCTCTAACTATATTTAATGAACCCTGAGAAGGAGTGGTTTGGCCTTGGCATGTTTGACAAGTCCACCGTTGTTTGATGTTTTAACGATTCTAGTGAAGTTAAGACTTGACATATTTTTCATGTTTAGAGAGTTTAAAAAAGAGGTAGAAAAGAAAACTCCAAATGTCCCTTTTCGCAGGTATTCCCTTAGGCCTGAAAAGGTAGAAAAAAATACCGAAGAGAACCTCTTAGCCATGTTCAACTAAGGTATTCCTTTTTCGTAGTTAGTCTATCTTATCCTAGAATAGGGTTAAACTTATATTGAGTACATGTATTTTCATTTACTTTGAAAAGACAAGTGCTAGACAATCTTTTCATGTTTTGGGAGTGTAAAAAGAGTCGAAAGAGGAATCCAAGGGGTTCCTTTTTCGTAGGTTTAAAGAGCCCAAAAAAGAAATAAAAGTGTACTCTTCGGTCAAAATTACTTGTGTAAAGCACAACAAAATCCATTAACATTTGTCGACCTGCTCAGAACAACACAAAAAGGATTAAACATACCTATTTCATAGTAAAAATGAATCATCACAAGGTCTAAACATTAAATATGAACTACTCAAAATGACTATTCATTTTTACCATTTCACATTTACCTCTAATAGTGAGAGTTCTAAGCAATTTTTCCCTCAATCTTCTGCAACTAATTGTGGCCAATCCAATGGACAATTTCGAGTACCATCACTTCTACGTAGGAGCTAAAACATTTATCTTTCTTTCAATGGTTCCATTCTGTGATTTCAAGCAAAATTTCTTAGTTTTTGAGGGCCCTACGGTTCCAAATTTTCACCTTAGGACTAACGCAGGCCTAGACGGTTGAAAAGTGCGTTCCACCTAGGCAGTCATGCACTTCAAACAGAGGTTCAATGCTCTGGTTTTCTCTTATGGGGTGCTTTGGGCACAAATGTAAAGCTTGTTTATCAGTTTTCCCTCAAAATTTGACAATTTTTTTGCATGAAAAGGATCCTAATGAATCTCTTGTTGATGTTTTAGGGGTTCATCAGCACAAAATGGATTTCATATGGAGAGAAAGAGAACATGAGAAACAATACTTAAATGCAGCAAATGATCTTGCTATAATACAGGCATTAAAGAACTATGAATTACTAAAATTATTTTGGCTTCATTATATGAGGCAATGGATGGAGTTGTTGAAATACCTTGTTTTTTCATGGGATTTTAAGGCACAATCATTTAGATTTGGGGAACATTTGCTCAAGGTAAAGGTAGAGGATATCTACTTTCTGATGGGACTATTCATGAGGGGTGGCCCCATATCTCTCCTAAGTGGGAGAAGTGGTGGGGAGATAGTGAAAGATTATATTTCCACTTATTATAGACCTCGATCTTTGCCAACAAAGGATGGAAATCTAAATATAAAATATGTGACCCAGTTACCTTTGAGAATCAGCTTATTCATTATCGCAATATTGGCAGGTAGCCCCACATTGCATGTGGCAAGCATGCCATATATGTAATATGGATTGGAGAGTCTGGAGCCAATACTATTCAACTGAAGCGAGGGAGTTCTAGTAAACATTAAAGAACAACTGATTAAGGAAAAAGAGGGAAAACTAAATAAATTTGGGTTAAGTGCAATCTTAGTTTCCTTTGCATTAGAACAGGTTCCATTACTTCAGCCTTAATATGTCATACTCGAACCTATCAATATGAGGGTGCCACAAACGAGCTGATGGATAGATCACATGTCCCGACATGTAGGGTCATCGGTGGTTAGCTTCTCACCAACCTTATTCGGATGGCTACTTAGATAGTTTATCATGATCAATTAATATCCTTATGCAAACATGGATTTCCATGATGACCTTGAGCTCATGCTTCCTGAGGGTGAGGAATGGGGTTTTGCAAGGAAGAAATTTCTAACTTTTAAGTTTTGGAAGTTCTAGAATTTTTTGTGTTTTTGATGTTTCTGAGACTAGACTATTGATGTTTCATGCAGATGTGGGGACCTATTGGTGCGTCATATCTCCATCGTGTAGAGGAACGACAATAGGTGGAGGAAGTAGAACTAGCATGGGTCACTATAGTGGGATGGGATATGCTATAGGATCCAGATGTAGCAGAGGTCCTATTAGAGGTAGAGCGCCACATGGAACGGTTGACACATGGAATTGATGATACCGTGGTCAACCAACTTCCATTGCAACTTCAGCAATATACCATAGGAGCACCTAGTAGTATCAGTCGAATACTATGCAAGATGGCTCATGCAGTGTCATTCTATTATGAACGCCTTTGATTATGTCTACTTAGATCCTTGCTTGTAGTTTTTTATATGGTTGATGTATGCCATATGTGTCTTAGACACAATTTTCTGTAAAACCAAACTTACATATATATATATATATATATATATATATATATATATATATATATATATTCAACATTTTGGGTTTCTATTGTATTTTCAATATGTTGTGATGTGAATTAAAAATTAATTACATCCATTGCAAATGCATATGTAAAACATGATTAGCTAGGGCATCTGCCAATGTATTTAGATTTCTTGAAATGTGTTCATACTGTATGAAATTGAAATGTATTTCTAGAGGCGTACTCTTAAAACCATGTGTAAGATGGTGGGACTTATAATTGAGTAGATACCGGCAAGTTGTAGTACTACGAGTCAGTGTGAGTCATGTCTGACAACTAAACGGTGGATATCATGTGTAATAGCATCAGAGAATAGGGCATCCACTACGCTATACTCAATGATGTTGTTGGTGTAGTGATCAATAAAAATACCTTTCAGACTCACTAACTTGCCATTTGGAGCAAAGATAGCCCATGCTATAGAAGATAGGTTCTGAGTACTATGATTGACACCATTAGCATAATTGATTAAAGTTTCAAGATATACCGACAACTACAAACCAAATGTAAAAGGGAATCAATAGAAACCATGTAAAAATATGAAAAGAAACACTACAAACACACTCAACACACCTATAGACAATATGTACATAATGAAAATGACACTTGAGATAAAGCTTAGTATTTTTTGAGAGACAACCTATTTCTAGGTTGTGCCAAGGGAACTCCATCAATATATACTAACTCGTAGGCCCCTTTTGCAAGGACATGTTGGACAATATATGGACCTAACCACATGGGTTGAAACTTCCATGAGCCTAATTTATCACACTCCTATCCATATAGCAGGAAAAGGTCTCCTTCCAAGAAGACATGAGGCTTGACACTCTTGCCACACTACGCCTTGATGGATTTATTATGAGTTTCATTAGCTATAGCAACATCACGTTAGGTTTCATCTAAACGAGTCAGATGTAAAAGATGCTTCTCCTCTATAGAAGTGGAAAGAAGAAGTTCAATAGATAGTTTCAACGATGGAATTTCACATTCAATTGGGAGGATAGCTTCCAGATCATACACCAACTGAAAGGGTGTGAATCGAGTCGCTGTCTTGACCGAGGTTCAGTATGCCCACAAGGCAGTGTAAATGAGTAAATTCCAATTTGATTTGTGGACCCATACCATGCATTGAAGCATTGTCTTAAGAACATTTTTTATGGCCTCAACCTATCATTTAGCCTAACCATAGAAGGGAGTGGAACTTTCATGGGAAAGTCTCAACTTAGCAATTAGTTCATTCATCATATAATTCTGGAAATTTTTTTCGTGATCCATAATTATTTCTTGTGGAACACCAAGCCATGCGATGATGTAGTTGAAAAATAAGTATGCAACCCTTTCATCATTGTTTTTAAATGTAGGTATCTCCTCAGCCCACTTAGTAAAGTAGTCAACAACGACAATAATATAACCATGCCCCCCAGCCAAGTGATGGTTACATGTCATGAAGTCGATATCCTATTTCGCAAAGGGACCAACAATGATAATGAGATGCAACGTAGTGGGAGGATCATGGGTCTTACGATCATATATCTGGAATGCATTAAACTTTAGGACAATGAGGATGTAGTCTCAAAAGATGGTAGGCTAAAAGTAACCAACACGTAAAATTTTCTAGGCAGTAGCATAACAGAATAAATGTCTGCGACATGAACCCAAGTGGCATTGATTTAAGACTTTATCAGCCTCCTCAAGTGTGAGGCACCTTCGTAATATTGTATCGATACCATGTTGGTAAAGAGTGTCATATGTAATGATGTAATTTCGGACTTGGTAATGAATATGTCGCTGCTCCAAGTGAGAGGTATTAGACTGTAAATTTTGGTTCTGGAGATAAATCAAGAAATATCCATACCATGGGTCAGATGACGAGATCAGAAACAATGACCTATCAGGAATAGAATCTTCAGATGTAGATTCTAAATCAGGGGAAGGGAGATCGCACATCAATTCGAAAAAAACTAGGGATTTCTTCGACTTCGATTTAATGAACTCTAAGTCAAGTTCTTGTAAGATGAAAATACATTTAGAGTACTTGCCCCCTAGAAATTAACGTTACAAAATGTATGTCCTAGAGTTGCAATCCGAAATAACCATAGTTTTTTGAAGCAAGATGTAATGCCGAAATATTTGGATGTCTTGAACGACCACCAAAGCTAACTTTTCTACGTGGGAATATTGAATTTTGGTATCGTTAAGATTTTGACTCAAATAGTAAATGGGATGTTCAGTACCTAAATCATCTTATTGGACCCATACCATTGCTATAGTATAAATGGTATCAGCAAGATATAGGAAGTAATCATGTTGATAGTGAAGGGGATATAGAAGAGATGTTGAACAAGTACATATTTTATGGCATCAAACTCTTTTTGAGATGTGTCATCCCAATGGAAGGGAACCCCTTTTTTCAGCAAGTGAGTAAATCTTTTGGTAAATTCAACATAACTAGGGATGAATCTTTGGAGGAAGTTAGATTTCCCTTGAAGTCATTGAAGCTGAACTAGTGAAGAAGGTGCAATAAAATCAACAATTTCTTGGGCTTTCAATGGATTGATATGAATTCCTTGTTTTGATATAACGAAACCTAAGAGTCGAAATGAACTGACACAAAACACACATTTGTGTGGGTTAAGGCGAATATTATAATGCCTACAATGAAGGAAAATAACCCGAAGATGAATCAAGTGATCAATCTGATGTTTTGAGTGAGAAGGAAGGTCATCCAAATATGGTTGAATAATGTGTTTGATATCATGAAAATCATAATCCATATCACATTGAAATGTGGCCCCAACATTCTTTAAACCAAACGGAAGTTTCGCATAGGCAAAAGTGCCCCAGGGATAGATAAAGGCACTTTTAGGTTCGCCCTGTTATCACTCTAGGAAACTCTCCTAGGTTGCAGCTCGGAGATGCCTGATAACATATAATCTTCAATATTGTTCTCTAAACTATTGGAATGGATGATCGTTTGGATCAATCCAAATAACCGTTTCGACTCTATTTTCACTCCAGACATGCATGAACACCCTCAGCTTGACAAGGCTTTAGACCACTAATGCTCAACAATTTGTAGATTCAATGGATGGATGGAGAATACTGACTGTACCGACAGATGCATACATAAAAACATATGAATGGCTAGCTACAAGAAGTAAAAGAAGCTTGCAAATCTAATTTATCAATGCAGAGATAAGATGACAGTTATCTGGCATTAGACATAGAAGAAACAGAACAACCTATTAAATTTCAAATCCAATTTATCAATGCAGAGATAAGATGATAGTTATCTAGCATTAGACACAAAAGAGATCATGAATAGACTATCCAAGTGCAAACTTAGAACAAAAGAGAAATGGATATTGAACATGTAATAACAAAAGAAGCTTGTATTACTGGAATGAAGATGAGAAGCTGCAAGGAACAGAGTAGCTACAGTCTCCAGAAGTTGAACTCTTGTTACATTTAGCTTTCAGCCTTTTATAGGCCTTTTAAAATGCTCCTGAGCTCTCAAAGGCTCAGAGTCTTAATCTATCCTCTCTATCCCTTTAACTGTTTGATGCCATGACTAGGAAAGCATGGGCTCAGAGGTTCCTTCTTCTGACAAAAGAGTAACCACTTTTGGGTAGTTTGATGCGCTATCTAGGAGCTCTCTCATGCCAGAGATGCCCCATGATCATTCTGTTTGTTTGGTTGTGCTGTGATGTCTATGGTCCATGATCATTTGTCAGTTTTGGATGAGTTGTGTTGTCACCTTTCCCCTTCTAGCCTTATGTCTCATGGTGTATGTCTCCCGACCTCTACTAGCTGATGGAATGGGTCTGCATGCCTTTTGAAATCCCTTTAAAATGCAAATAGTGACTTCATTCTATTATAAACAGAGAAATGATGCAATATTGTAAATTCCCACCTAGCTATGTTCTTCTGGACTTGAAAAGTCCTTAAAACTAGGCTATCTCCCATCGGGTCCACCCCTAGACGGCCTGTTTTTGTGTTCCCTTTGTATTCTGAAATGTGTTGAAAAACACTAAGAATACATGAAAAATGGCTTATGGTGGACCTAAAAATATTATAAACTTCCATTCCCAAACCCTTTCGAGTCCAGGGCCTATCACATCATCGCTATCCAAGGCTCCCTTTGTATTTCGTTAAAATACAAAAAAACATTGAAAATAGATTAAGAATGGTCTTCCTGTGGACATGAAATATTATGAAATATCATGTATATAACTATTAGGTCTGGTTATCAGGTTGCCCATATACCTGTACATAGGCCCCACCCCTTCAGGTTTCCCTGATGCGATATGATCGCAATCGCATATCACTTGTGCCCAGGGCCACTACTAGCGCACTTTATACTCCTCCGATAGCAAAACCCCGATGTAACATGGCCTATCAATCTACGCACTTGATCTATGGTCCATGTTGAATTGTTGATCACCATCACAATTCCAACATTTTCTGTGCCGATTGCAACTATCGGCCTATGTTGATTGCAACCGCCGATCAGACCCACCGATGTGACCTTCCGATCAGATCTAGACCGTTGATCGGCTAGATCAAACGGCTACTATGCTTTATCAGTTTAAGCCTCCGATATGTGGTTTTCACTATTTTTCTAGTGTTTTAGCCGCTCGATAGTGTTTTTCCTCCCCTTTTAAGGGTTCTCCTCCTGCGCTTGTTTTGATCTTTGGATGATTTTAGGAAAATTTTGAAGACTTCAAGAGGATATTTTGATCCATTGGCATGATCGTGCTAGCTTATTGAGTCTTTAAAGAGCATATTTGGATCCATTTTTGGGCCATTTTCCAACAAGGCTAACGGGTCCACTAGGAGAATATTGATTTGACTATAGCCCAAAGATCCATCCATAAATGAATAAATTTTGTAGCCAGCACAGTCATCAACAATATAGCCAATAAACAAGGTGGGATAATTTTCCTTTGGACATGCATGATTCACATCCCAATAATCGAAACACACTCAAATGGTGCCCTGCTTCTTCATGATAGGAACTACATTCAACACCTAATTAGTTAAATGAATGGGGTATATGAAACCAACCCAAAGAAGCTTGTCAACTTCAACTTTAGTACCAACAACCTTCTTGGGATGGATCACACGGAGGTGTTTTCAGATAGGTTTGGTATCAAGATACATCTTAATTTCATGTACAATTATATTTGGGTCAATACCAGGCATCTCTTCATAGGTCCAGGCAAAGACATCTCGGAACTCACGAAAAAGGGCTTCTCGAATGGAGAACAAGATGCTCCAATGTGTATATCTTTTACAACACCTTGCTTGATGGAAATTTAAATAGGTATTCTCTCTTCGATATTTGAAAGATTCTTTTTTTAATTGACCTCATGAATAGATATAGAATTCATAAAAAGATCAACAAAATTGGGTGATTATACATCACTAATACTATCCTCAATGGAATCAGGTAAGGAGGAACGATGGTGATGTTTGTCCCATGGTGCATTATTTGACATCATGATTTCCATGATGCTTTCATCGATAGGGAATACGCATGATAAAGGATCGGAATATGTACCATAGTCTAACGATATGTCTAATCAATTAAGTGAATCAAAAGAGGAAACCACACAAGCCAAATAAATGGCTTTGTAATATATCTCAAGGGGGCTTAGTGGAATTTGCTCGCCAAAACATTGGATGTCAGTTTCGTCTGGTATAATCCATGTATCAACGAGGGAAGTAGAAGATGATATCATGTTGATATATACCACTGAAGAAGATCTGTTGGGAAGGAGAGGAAGAGGGAGTGGAAAGGTCCCCATAAGTGAAGAATGCTTCAACAATCCAACTCTGACATGTTGATATGAATGTAGTGTTTCCCCGAAAAGAGCGACACTTCTAGTAACATGTGAATCAGAGGTGAAAAATGTGAGTTGTTATATGGCTACAATTTGACCTTTATGAGGAAAGGTGATCATATAGAATTAAGTTGAAATAATAGCATCCACTGCATAAACACACGTACTTCCTAATAGAATATTGTAATTGAGAGGTCCGTCAATAACTTTGACTTCTATGGACATAATTTTTCCACCTAATTCAACTTGCAGGGAGTTCAAAATCCCACAACGTTTATATGTTCTCCTATCAAAGGCTTTCAATGTAGTAGGTGACTGCCTCAGTTGAGGAGAACCAATTGCCTTCTAGAAAGATATGGACATTATGCAAGTCAAGGATCCCTCATCCATGATAAAATGATGAATACTCTTAACGCAGACAAAAGCATGAATTATAAAATCTAACTGAGCGGGAAGATGAGGGGTATAGTTTTCATGAGAGAAAGAAACAAGGTTAGAATCCGATGGATCCAGATATCTGATAGCTAAAACTAAAGTCTTCTTTTGGGCGGGCCAGTTCTACAACACCTCAAGAGTCGACATAGCTGATGGAAACTGAGCCAAGTATCTACGTTATAATTCTAAGAGGCTCTTGCATGAGGGTTGAAAGCTGACCTATGAATAATGACCTTTCAAGGTTTAATAGTCAATTCAGTAAGAATAAATGGTCAAGTGGGGTCTAGCAAGGATGGTGCTAAACTGGAAGGTTGATCAGTAGCTTTACCATTCGGTAGATTCACATTACCATAATCCTTGTTATGAGTACCTACCTAAACATCATATCTTGGCTTTGAAGAGGAAAGCATCAGAACTGTGTTAGAGGAAGATGGGCCCCAAGCAACAATATGAGTCTCTTGATTAAGAAATAGTTCGGTCAACACTGTAGGATAAGTGGAAGACATAATAAATTGATTCACTTCAGCACGGTGAGTACAATCATGTGTAAAGTGCTCCTCATTGAAAATCAAGAAAGGATATCCAAGATTTCACTTCTCATCAGGAGACTGATTTGTTGACTGATTTGTTTGTTTATCCAATGGAGAGGGATATTTATTTTCTTACCTTTTCCTCTCTTCTTTCTTCTAGGTTGTTGTTGGGACTTTCTTTTATTAGATGAAATGACATTTATCTTGGAAGCAGAAGCCACAAGAGGGTGGGATTGAGGGTTTTGGGCAGATGCAAGTGGAGAAATACCAGATGGTTTACTTGTTGTCTACATGTTGGTAGAACCAATAGTTCCTTTAGCAACATGATATTCTTCACCTAGCATAAGATGACGAACAATATTCGAAGGTCTCAGAGTGTTTGGTATCTTATTGTAGAGTGTGTCGAATTGGGTATTAACCAAATCCAAATATTTTGCATGAGAAATTACGTTCTCTTCAATAACGACTCCAACTTTGGCCACATCTTATGCTATGGGTGCCAGCCGAGATTTAATGAACAATTCCATGAGAAATTAATTGGGAACATAAGTTTTGACCAACTGGTAATGATGCATCCAATCATGAATGTGATCTGAAATATGAATGGAATATGATTGTTTGAAGTTGGTTAACAGTTCTATTCCAGTTTTGTATTTGATGGGAAACTAGAAATGTGTGAAGAAAGTTGTGCCTAAGGTACTGAAATCATGGAATGAAGCTCCGGGTAACTCAATATACCATTTATGAACAATATATTAAACACCACAAATGATACGTCATGACATGCATCAACGGGTCTTCTCCTAGATTTCCATTGAATATAGGGATAATCGAAGAAAATTTAGTTGGAATAATCGGCCACCAAGGTGAATGATCAATAAGGTCATTGGTGAGCTAAGTAAAATTTGGCATCTCGAGAGTGGCTACAAATTGCAATTATCTATTAAAGCCCGACGAAGGATGACTTGGATATGAAGGAATAACCTGTGCAAGGGGCACTTGCATTCCTGAATATGGAGGGTTTTGGTAATAAGGAACCTGGCTACCAAGATAAGGAAAATTCTAATAACTAACATACAATTGAACTTGTTGACCAGCCCCAGGATAACCATGAATTTCTTGGCCTTGAAAAGGCACCTGAGGGATACCCCAATAACGTCTATACTATTGCCTGATGGGGATTTGCATTGTCCCATGATAAAGAGGGTTCGATTAATGTTATTCCATACCATACACAATGTTTCCTACTGGAATTTAAGTAATACCTTGTGCAAGAGATTGAGATCTTAAAGGAACTTGTAAAGGCTAAGTGGGACCTGAGAGGTACCAAATACTGAAGGAATGGGTTGATATGAGATCACGACTTCTACAGGTTGAGTTTCATGAATTTGAGCTTGTTGAGGTAAAAATTCAGGAATAAGAACTTGAGATGATGGCATAGGTTGGGGAACAAGCAAATAACCCAACATCGAACCATGTTGAATGAGAAAATTAGGTTTCTAAACACAAGTAGCTATCCCAAGAGAAGGAGGACTATAATAAAGTTAGTTACCAATCTGATGTATACCAACAACAAATTGCCCCTTTGCCAAAGGAAAAGTGGATGATGGAGAAAAATTCCCCCCTTGTGGAGGGTAGCAAACATAAGGATAGTTAGGTTGTTTATGAAGACCTTCACACTAAAATAGGGGCCAACCTATTGCTCAATTATCAATGTAGGAGGAGGAGAATGAGTAGGTTGTGTAGCACTCATAAGAGTAGCACCAAATGGAATTCCTGAAATGGATGACATGGAAGATGTCCATAAACTATAAGATGCACATGAGAAAGTACCAAATAAGGACTAATAACCTGGTAGGATAGACGAGCCACCATACATATGTGCCTCTAGTGATGTAAAAAACATATATGTGGAAGAGACATTTGAAGTCTCAGCCATACTGGTAGATGTAGGCTAATGAGCCATATCAGTTCCATTCATGGTCAATAATCCCAATGTGGATTTCCCCGTGAAATTCGTGGGTAAGTCAAAGGAACTAGGTAAAGGAGTTTGTTTAGGAGGTGAAGGAGGAAGAAGAGGATGGGTTGGATAAAGGAAAAGCCCCTCCAAATGAGTAGAGGGATGAAGCTCTTCTTGTTGGATCTCCTCGATACTCAGAAGTTCATGTGGAAGCAGTTCACCGCTGAGGCTAAGATATATAGTAGGCAGATCTATCTAAGACAATGGAAGAGAGGATGAAACACCTGAAGAAACATGTAAAGATGACTAAGGCTCCTTTGGTTCAATGATCTCAAGAAATAAAGTTTCTAGCTCAGGAAGGTAGGATTGTATGACCTCAGGGAACAAAGTCTTAGTTAATTCAGTATCAGTTGTGTCAGTTTGAGCGAAAAAAGTAGATTTAATATTGGGTTTGGTACTTAAGGGGACAGATGATTTTGGTTGATCAGATTTAGGAGGAAGACTAGAACTAGTTCCTGATTTTCCTTATTTGGTAGTTTGCATCCTTTATTCTTTTGAAGAAAGGGAAATCAAGTGAATTGAATTAGAAGGAGCACTAAGATGCTTCGAGGGAGGGGAAGAAGAAGTGGAAAGGGAGAAAGTGCAAGAAGACAACATTGCAAAGATCCCAACAACCATTATAATATTGGCAGTCATATAGAGGAGAAGTGTTGGAAGTTACATCCAAATTTCAACCTAAAGAACAAAAAGAAAGATAATAAGAAGAAAAATATCATGGCCATGGATTTGAGTAATCAGGTTGAAAGAAGCTTAGATGTGGATGAGAAGATCATATGTACATCAATACATAAGGAAGGTGGATCTATATCCTTTAGGAACAAGAAGAGAATGAAAATAACAGACTCTTCAATATAAAGATACATATAAAGAAGACAAAGATTGATGTTATGGTCAACTTAAGATCACATATAGGCAAATCTCATTGCAAAAAATCTAGTCAACAAATTGGAATAGAAGCTTATGATCATCCAATCCCGTATCCATTAGGATCGGTAAAAACGGATATAGAAATAAAGGTAACCAAATAGTGCAAATTTGTATTTTTTTCATTGTTATTTTACTAATGAATAAGAACTATATGTAATTCCCCTTGATATATAGGGAGTGGTGTTTAAAAGTCCCTATATGCACATGTAGGTTGCAATATTCATGCATAAATCCAACTAGTATCACCTCATCAAGGATGGAAAATCCTTTACCATCAACACACATAAAGGATAGTCCAAAATTTTGTTGGTTAGTTCCAACCAAGCCAAGAAACTCATCAGTTATAGCAAGAACCATGTTTTATTAATTTTAAGAGAAAACCAATCTGTAGAAGAGTCGGTGAGATAAAAATCACCCACAGAGGGGTGTATTAAGAAATATAAAAATAAAATATAAGAGTCTCTACATTAATATAGGGATGTGTTCCAAGAGACTAATCACCTACCACCCAAGAGGGAAGTGGATCACAAGATCTAGCTATTGCCATAGTCCCCATTTATGAACATTGGGTTGTACATGAAATCAATTATAGAGGCAAGTGAGGTGAAGAAGCAATTGCAACAACCACTAGAATAAGGTGTCGTTTGACCAAGTGCCTCACCATATGGGTCACCTATCATCATTGTATCAAAAAAGGATGAGACTTGGAAAATGTGTATTGATTATAGCACATTTAAAAAAAATACACTCAAGAATAGGTACCCCCTACCCAAGATAGATGATCTCCTGGATCAATTGCATAAGTAAAATACTTCCCCAAGATGAACTTAAAGTCTTGATATCACCAGGTTTGAGTCAAAGAAGATGATATATAGAAGACTACCTTCAAAGCTAGGCATGGTTTGTATGAGTGGTTAGTCATGTCATTTAGCCCATGCAATGCACCAACTATGTTTATGAGTTTAATGAATGATATATTGTGCCATTTTATAAATTCATTTGTTATTATCTATTTGGATGATATACTTGTATATAGTTCTACTTGGGAGGAGAACATTTGACATTTGGCATGAGTCCTAGACATATTAAAGAAGAAAAACCTGCTAGCAAATATCAAGAAGTGTGAGTTTACACATCAACCTTTGGTGTAAATGGGGATGTGATAAGCGAAGGAGAGATCAAGTAATATCTTGCCAAGATGGAAGTCATCATGAAGTGGTTGGTTCCTAATAATTTTTATGAGGTCAATATTCTTCTTGGGGCAACAGAGTATTCGAGGAAATTCATAGCCTCATTTTCAGTAGTAGCAACACCACTACGTGCAATAATAGTTAGTGGTAATATTTTCGAGTGGGGGAATGGTCAACAAAGGGCCTTTAAGGATTTAAATAAGAAGATTGGTTAAGCACCAGTTCTGGCATTACTAAAATTATATCATACCTTCAAATTAAAGACAAATGTGAGTGGATATGTTATGGGATCAGTCTTGATGTAGGGAGGAATGCATGTATGCTACCATTATGAATTATTTCATGAGGTAGTTCTTAAATACCTTACCTACGACAAGGAGATTTATGCCCTAGTGCAATTTATGAATATAAAAATCAAAATAGATCACCAGCCACTACAATACCTATAGAATTCGAGTAAGGTATAACAAACCAAGCATTTCAAGTAGATGGGAATTTTACAATACTTTCATTTAGTGATAAAGTATAAGAAGAAATGCACAAAGAAGTTGGACAACATGCTTTCAAGACCCTCCCCTATCAAAGATAATAACTTTGGAAGCCTAAATGCACATGAATCCTTTCACCCATGATGTTTTAAGGAGATGCTTTAGTAGTTGTAAAACTAGATTCATGTGCATGATAATAACTTCAAGGACATAATAATTACAAGGAGATGTTTCAATAGTTGTAGAGCTAGATACATGTGCACGATGGTGAAAAAACAGTTGAACACCATCCCTATGACAAGTTACTCGAAATGATAGATAAATTATGTGTTCCCAAAGGTTAGCAACTATATCTTATTAGAGAGACTCGCACCTCCAAGGTTGCAAGGAACTTTGGTGTAGGGAAGATAGTGGCCAACTTCCAAAGGTATGTATATTGGCCCAAGATTCAAGAATAGGTAGCTAGGTTCATAAGAGGATGCATGACTTGTTGTACCAACAAGCCTAAAAACATGAAATAGGGTCTATATCATCCCTTTCCTATACCCACTTGTCCTTGGGAAATCATTTCCATTGAATTTGTGGGATGTTTTCCAACAACTAGCAAGGGACATGATTATTTATTACTGGTAGTTGACAACTTTAGAAAGATGCATGTTCTAACACCCTATGAAAATAACCATCAACAAGTAATAAGCAGTGAAATTTTTCTTTGGAAAGGTTTAGATGCACTTTGTGATATCGAGGATAATTATTTCAGACATAGACATACTATTTCTTAGTGCATTTTGGACTACATTATGGGAGAATATGGACACAGAGTTAAATATGTCTACAACATTCCATCCACTAACAAATGGGAAAGCAAAAGTAGTCAATAGGAATTTGGTGGATCTTTTGAGAGGGTACAATCAAAAGCATTCGAAGACTTGGAACAAAAATATGGTATATATACAACACTCTTATAATAGATCATCCCACACTTCTACTAGTAAGTACCCATTTGAAAATTTCTTTGGATATTTTCCACCTCAACCTTTCGATGTTGAATATGGACAACAAGGAGGAGTGAGGAAGGATCTTACAAGGGATGCCTTAAGGGAAGAAAAAATTATTTAGAAGATCAATCAAATCCATCTATGAGTATAGGAGAAATTGTGAAATTCACAGGCAAATACAAGGCGATATGTGATAAACACAAAATAGAGAGATCACTTAAGATGGGAGACAAAGTATGGTTACATTTCAACAAGGAGAGGCTATAAGGTCCTGGTAATAAAATCAAGGATCTAAAATATGTCATTTTTAGATAATGGAAAATGTGAGGGATACTTCCTATAGACTAATTCTACCCCCATATATGCACATTTACTAAGTGGTGAATGTAAATAATTTGAAACTCTATGAGCCTTCCATGCCATATTAGAAAGAGGAATAAGTCATTCCTTCTATGGAGGATTTGGCACTAGATTCTTAGGAAGAATTGACATAGGATAATGTTTTGTAGAAGAGGTCCAAGAACTTCAAGATATGGGAAACGTGACCTTTAGCAGATTGGGTTGAAAAAACAACTTATGGGAAAAGCTAAATGGTACACTCAAGAGATTCAAGGTGGAGGAAAAATTTCCGCACCTCATTTAGTAAAACCGTTTTGGGACAATAATCCCACAAAAATGGGAATATGTGTTCTAGATTTGATCATTATATTATTTTTTGTCCATCTTGATTCTCTTATAGTGGAAACTGTGCAGGAATTATCTCATAAGGCCATTTTTATCGACAAATACAGGTTTGGAAAATTAGGGTCTAAAAGATTCCTGGACTAGTTTGATGCATCAAATTTCATTTTTTGGAGGTAAAACTTGCACTTAAGTGTGATATCTTCTATTCTACACGCATATGTATTTCCAATAGCTTAAGAATCACATTAATCGTATTCTATATGCAAAATTTATGTCACTTGAAAGTTGATTTGAGAGGATGCTATGCCATCCCCCATTATTCATGGAAAACGGGCTATACAAGTGATTATTATGAAGAATATTCTAGAAGAGTCCATATTATAACTCTAGTTAATAGTTGGATTCAAACCTAGCCACTAGTAGGCTATCAAGTTGTGTTATAATAGGGCCATTAGGAGAAAATGGGTTTTATTCTATTGGTGTGAATTTTGTTCCATATATGATCACAATAGCCAAGAGTGGATGGGGAGAGAGAAAATATTTAGGATTTGTCCATTATAGCACCCCACACACTGCAAATCTCATTTTTTGTAGTTTCATTCATTTTCCATTCAAAGAGAGTGGAGCAACATCATCTTCTAATAGGTTTTCTCCCAAAAAGATTTAGTAGATTAGATATTGTGTTAATTTGAGGTTTGTGAGTTTTATTTCATTGTTCTCTATTTTCTGCATAATTATAATTTGCATGCATACACAATGAACAAGAATTAATAGATCTATAAATCTAAGTAAAAAGAAGCCCTCATAATATATATTTTTCATTTTTTTATATATTTTACTAGATCTATTGTGACGAACTCTCCCATAAATTATTGATGGAAATTTTATAAATCATATTCCTTTTATTATAACCACCCACCCTCAAATTTTATTTTGTATTTTTGTTATAAGATTTTTTTTCCTTTCAACATGCTTTTTTGCTTCCACCAATGAACCACTCCTTTGCATGTCTTAATACAATCCCTCTCCTTACCCAACCATATTTCATAATGCAAGTATAGTGACCAAAAGATAAGCCATTTGTCTATCAACATCTTTTCTTAGAGAGAATTCATCTATGGCCTTGTTTTGTGGAAGCCGATCATAAATATCTTAGATAGACTTGGGCAAATTATCCCTCACGTAGGATTCCATGACTCTATCTATGGATTATATACCAATGTTGTTTCTAATTTGTGAAATTATGGATGAATAAACAATATTTTTAGTTATAATCAATTTACTTTAGTTAATTAGTTTTGTAGTTCTAATTAATTAGTGCTTCGATTAGTTTGGGTCTCTTTCCAATTTAGTGAATCAATGCAATGTATTTTCTTCTCAAGTCAATTTACTTTGTTTAACCTATTTACCTTGATGTTTTGGTCAATTTACTTTGTTTAATCTATTTACCTTAATGTTTTAGTCAATATTTGAGTATTTAATGTTCATAAAGGAAACATCTAAGTATTTAAGATATTATTTTAATACGTTATTATGGAATGAAAATATTGTATTCTCATTTTTTTTTTCCAAATGAAATATAAATTTTTAATTATTTTTTATTTCTTTAACATTAAAAAAATCTCTTCACTTAGTAAATTTGATAATAAATATTTCCATCTCAATTTAAATTATTATTTGGTAGTGAACTCCGCATATTAATAAGAGGGGATCACTTTAGATCCTTAACTAGAGATTTATATTACATAACTAATAGCCCATCAATAATATGGAATCTAAAGTATTAAAATCTGGAATCTAAAGTATTAAAATCCTGTGGAGTATTTTTAATAACCCCATTATTATAGTTGTCACCATTTATCTACTCTTCATATCTCATTGAAACTCTTCATATCTCATTGAAGTGTATATTTGATGATTCTCAACTTATTGTAAGGGTCGCTCAATGTAGTTAGCTATTTTTGATGCCTCATGTTCAATAAAGGTACCTTTTCCCTTTGGAAATGCAACTACACCTTAAATGAAATATCTTCACTAAAAAAATTAGTAACATTCACATCCATGTTTAGTGCTTCAATTATGCAATTATTTTATATCCAATAACAATTCTACAAAACATTCAAAATCTAACATCCTAGAAAACATTTAAATTAATTTACAATAACAAAAACATTGTCACATATCAATATAATTCAACTAAATTATATATAAAACAACTATAAATAATATTATATGGATATTTAAAAAACTAAACTAAATAATACAAATATTAAGTATTAAAATAAATAATCTATTAAAGATATATTTGATAATGTTAATATAAAATATTTTAGTTTATAATGCATGGACAAAGATATTTGGATAATTTATGTATTATTTGTTTTTTATACGTGTCTTCATAATATACTTTTTGATATAGTTAATGAAAATAACAACTTGGCGATATTGGCATAATTTGAAAATGCAATTTTACTTCATATGAATTATGGTTCAAATATAAAATGGATTCAAGATGATTGTGGGGTGTAACTCCTAATCAATGGTCATTGTATTATCTTTCTTTAAGGACGTTTCATCTTGAAGATGGGAAGAATGGTGATAAAATCCTAACTGTAAAAATTAAGAAATGACCATTAGATATGAAGTAACATACAACTACATATACGTTAAATTGATCAATGTAATGTGTGGAAGTAAAGAAGTCACTAGTAATTTAGGTGGGATGATCGGTAAATTGTCGTGTTTATTTTATTGGAATAATTCATCACATAGATTTGATAAAATACTAAAATCTTTACTATAAATGTTAATTCCTTTTAGGTATCATATTTTTTATTTATTTTTTGTATGCTTAGAAATTAATTAGCTGAAATGTGAGAAATATATAGAGTGAAAATAAATACACACACCAACCAATATAAGAACAATATTTTCCTAAGAAACCCTTTCAGGAGGAAACATAACTAGAAGGTGGGGCTTCATTTTTTTCTGTTTTTAGTATGGAAAAATATGTAGTTACAAAGAAAGAGGCACTCTCAATGGAGTTACCTAAGACTTGTGACTTGTAAATATGCTACAAAATCTTAGACCCCTTTGTTTTTATCTCTAACTTCCCAATTCTATTTTTTTTGCTCAAATATGGAACAAAATACAATAACATCAAATCAAACCCCTATGTCGGGACCATCCCTATGATGCCATTTACACATAAAATCCTTGAGTTAATTTATCTGTTCATGGGGGATGTTGTTATGAGAATTAGTCTAGGGGAGACAATGAAAACTAATCACATAAGGTTCAACTCTATAAGGTGTTGGAAGGTGAAAATATACCATTGATGGTAATAAGCAAAGTTCAAGGGACCTGAATATCTTTTCCTCACTTACAGAAACACCGCAATGAGGTTTTTCTAAGTCTTTAATGAGTCTTGTATGGTATAATTAGCCTCAACTGTAATGGAAGATAGGATATATGAAGTTTTTTGCAAAAGAAGGGTTTCCCTGCATGATGTCCTCAAAGGTGGGAGGGGTTTCCCTCTCCTTCTAGAATATATTGTCTGGTAATGGAGATGAAGAGGTAAATAGAGGGGAGGAAGGCATCGATACATCACGACTGCAATAAACACTAGTGATGGGGGATTTGTGGCAAAGAGTGATGCGAGGAAAATGCATCCCCAAAGCCCCACAAAACCCTAAGTTCATCATTCCTGTCAATATTTTTGAAACTCAGAGAAAAAAAAAAGATGCAAGATCATGCATTTATTTGTAATTTTATTGGTATCTGGATGACAGAAAGAGATATCAGATGTTGGATACAAGATTATTGGCACCCTAAAGGAGAGGTTGATCTGCGAATAAGCCTGAAAGGGTTTTTCACAGTTATCTTTTCCAACTTGGAAGATAAGGAACATGTTTTTGAAGGAGGGTCGTATTTTTCTAATAATGAAGGACTTTACATTAGGCACTAGGAAGTCTATTTTAACCCAAATAAGTAGGAATTCATGATTGAACCGGTGTGAGTTAGATTATACTCTTTAACAGTAGAATTCTGGTTCCCAGAGACCTTTGAAGGCATAGCTCAAGCTCTAGGATCTTTTGTGAAGGTTTCAAAGGTGACTAAAAGGGGAATGAATATGTCATATCCCAGGTTGTGTGTTTATATGAACATCTCACAACACCTACCAGAATCCATTGATTTCGATTATCAAGGTGAGATCTGTAAGCAACCCCTAGACTATGGACATATGTTGTTCGGGTGTAGACTATGTCACAAATATGGCCATTTATTTCGTGAGTGTCCTTTGAAGAAAAATGAACAACCCCCAGGATGCTCGATGATGAATGATGGGTTCATAAAGTTGATAATAGGCAATGCAATCAAAGGAGTTGAATTCCTTTTAACACAAGGGGAACGAAGGGCAATAATTCCTTCTATGCAGAGGAAGACAATCAAGAATTCAGTGTACCCAAATGGATATTTTTCCTTCAGAGAATACTAAGGATAAGGGAGCCTTGAACTATAACTTGGGTAAGGAGGACGATATTCAAATAGAGTTTGATCTACTTGCCTTTCTAGGGTTTGTAGAAGTGGTTCCTCTCTTTGATCATAAAATCATAGACTTGACAAAAGAAGAGAAAACATTGGTCACTATGGTAAATGAATGGGATGAGAAGCACCTTATTGATATTCCAAATGAGGATAAGGAAAGGTACTCCCATGCTTACCTTCATTGGAAGTAAAAAAAATGGATTTTCCCAAGTGATCCGATAACAAAAGCTTTCCAATAATTTAAAGAAAAAGGCAAGGAATTTTATCAAAAGAATTGCATAAAAAACAAAAGAAGAAGATTATCAAACCAAAACGAAATTCTCAGAAATAGATGGGGAATACTCAAAGTATCTCAGAATAAGCGATCACCAGCCTAGCGAAGGGTTTGTAAAATATTTGCACAATACCAATGAAAATATTATCATCAAATATTAGAGGGCTAAATAGCTAAGGTAAACAACATTACCTTAGGGATCATATTGAAAAGAAGAATCTAGCCATTGTAATTTTACAAGAAACAAAATTAGATAGGGAGAGAATGCAAAACATTATACACTTTTGTTGGAAATGTTGTGAACATATGTCTATATTGACCTTGGGGACTGCAGGAGGCCTATCTGTTTGCTGGAATCCTCAACTGGTACTCTTCCAACAATAGTTTTCATATGATTGAATCCTAACAAGTAGTTTTCGATATGTAGGAATTGACGAGAACGTTTTTCTCTTAGCAGTATATGGCCCCTCGACCCCTACTGATAAAATAATCTTCTTAAAGAAACTATAGGACACCAAAAAAATTGTTGGGAAGGTGTTTTGGTTTGTAGGAGTAGATTTTAATATCATTAAATCACCCTGGGAGAAAAATGGTAGTACAGGTAAATTAGATCCCATAGTGGAGGTTTTTGATTAATTGCTTGAAACCCTCCATCTGTTTGATATTCCTACAACCAACGACTATTATACTTGGAATAATTGTGAGGGGAGATGGGGGGGAACCAGATAGCTTTTACACTAGACAAGTTCTTGGTTTTGGCAAATGTTATACAAAAATGTTTATATATAGAAGATGATATTTTACCGTGTATGGGATCAGACCATTGGCTAGTTAGACTCAAAATAGATATCAAATAGCCACTATTAAATAGACCTTTTCATTTTGAAATTTTCTAGTTTCAATCAAAATATTTTGTAGATCTCCTTGAGACTTGGTGGGAGGAAATTCCAGTAGAAGGAAATACTAAGATGAGAAGGTTCCAATTTAAACTAAAGTATGGTATCAAAAATTGGAATAAGAAATTTTTGGAAATATCTTTAAGGACAAGAGGGAGCTAGAAAATAAGATGTCTTCGATACAATAAAGGATCGTTTGGGAGGGAAGATCCATGGAGTTAACTGTCGAGGAAGCGGATGTCATCATAAAACTAGAGGAAAAGAAGAATCAGGAGATACTTTGGAAACAAAAGTCTAGAATTCAGTGGCTGAAGGAAGGCGAACATAACACCATTTTTTTTCACAATGGAACGATTCAACATTGCCTTCACAATAGAATTTTCTCCATCACCGAAAAATATGGTGGGAGGCACTTGATGCGGCATGACATTGAAGGAGAGTTGGTAAATTACTTTGTTGATATCTAGTCTAGGAGTAAATCAAAACCATAATTTTCAAGCTTTGCTCCTACAGTTGTAAAACAAAATCCATAAATTAATCAGTGAGGAGAAAAATAACGCACTAATACAAGTGATCTCTGTCACAAAAGTAGAGGCAACGATTAAGAGTATGCCAAGAAATAAGGCACCTGTTTGGATGGATTCACCACATATTTTACCAGTAATGCTGGAATTTCCTTGCCAAAGATGTTTATGAAGTGGTTGAATAATCGAGACGAATGTGGGCATCCTCCCCACCCTGAATGCAACGTTTATTTCATTAATACCAAAATAATGGAAAACTGAGAGTCTGGACAGCTACCGACCAATCACACTATGTAATGTTATTTATAAGATTATAGCTTATGTGATTGTCAATATATTTAAACCTTTCCTTCCAACTTTGATTTCCCCTGAACAAGTGGGATTTATAGAGGGAAGGGAGATTGCAGATGGAATCATAGTAGTTAAGGAAATCATACACTCCCTCAAGTGGACCAAACGTCCATATGTTTGTCAAATTGGACTTGTCTAAAGCTTATGGCATAATTAGTTGGTATTTTCTATTTAAAGTCTTATAAGGATTTTGTTTTGCTAAGCCCCAGCTAAAATGGGTTGGTTCCCTCATCTCTACGATCGTTTTCTCAATTTTACTCAATGGAACACCCTCTCAGACCTTTCATTCATATAGAGGTATTAGAAAAGGTGACCCTTGTCACATTTTCTCTTTATTTTGGCTATGGAAGGTCTCAGAAGAATGTTTCAAGAAGCTGGATAGTCAAATTATATTCATGGCTTGCATCTATATGGGAAGGATTTTCCTATTACACATCTACAATTCGTGGATGATGTTATACTATTTGGTCTCCATACCAGGTGTTGGGTGTGGAGCCTGATTATCTTCTATATTCAAAAGTACCACCACATTGGACCCCAGTTCAAAATGGGGGTGGCAATGCCGCCCGTAAAATATTTGCTGCAGGGGGGGTGCAGGGGGAGGCAGCTGCGACCTTTGGGAGCCCCCCACTGGCGGGGGGTTTCGGGGGCAGTGCCCCCGAAGCTAAAAACAACTGTAAAATTGTCTTGTAAAAGTATAGTAATTTCTAATCAATCTAGGCCATTCATTAGGCAGATGACCTGACGGTAGAACTTATGTTTAGTTTAGGGGTTTTTGCCCTAGAAGGAAACCCCTCTCTTTGTATGATGCCATTGTATTTGAGACTGTGAGATAGATGTGTATTCGGTGTGAGTGAGAAACAGAGAGGTGAGACTGTGAGAGAAGACAGAGGATATTATAGCGGATTTGTTGTAGGTTGTGTCTCTTCATTTTGCTGGATAATAGAAAGGAAGAATTGGCTGTTCGGGGTGGACGTAGCCCAAACTGGGTGAACCACGTATATCTGTGTCTCTCTTGTTTTGTGTGTTTTCTCTATGTTTATATTTCTGCAATATTTTATGTGTTCCATTGCTCCGTAATATTTAATTCTCTAACACTAAATTCCAACCAAGACATCTGCTCAAGAGTCAAAAACAACAAAATTGAATAAATATTGTTTTGGAATCTACAATTAGACCATAGAATTTAAATTCACACAAAATACTAGTTATTGAGGACTCAATTAGTAGATATATGTTATAGGCCAAATAACCCAATTTTCCATTTGATGGTCTTTGGCACACCAAATAACTAAGTAAAATGACCTATTGTCTCAGCCTTTGCTATCTTAGGATGGATCTCCTCATGGTCATTGGAAGCATCTTATTTCATAACTAAGTGCTCAGATGTCAGAGGAAAATGAGATGTAATTCACTAAGAATAGGCCTCGTAAAGCAACTAATTTATATCAGCAACATATGTTAGGACGATAGGCTGAAGGCCAAGTCTTGATGCCTAGGATCGTTAATTCAGTACCAAAAATGAATCAGCCTTTAAAAACACTACTCAGAAGTCCAACGAAAACAACTTATTGTTTTAAGAGCTAATATGAAATTGATTTCCACAATAAATCAAATGATTGACAATTTGATAGCAACACAAATTCCAATGATTACCCTCATGATAAAGAGCTACTATTGGGAAGGATTGATCCATAATTGAGATCTATTTGCAATGAAAGGCATTCTGCAACTTAAGTATAGAGTAGATGTGTAGGTGTAATGTAAAAAAAGTATATAAACATTTTTAAATTCAACTCAATTAAAGAATAATAAAACGTTAAAAGTAGCCCCAAGGGATAGCTCAATTGGTCAAGTTCCAATTGCTAAGTATGTTGCCAATTGGGAGGTCACGAGGTGAAATCTCCTCGACGTCCTTGGGGTTAGGCCCGACCAAATAATTCAGCGGGTAGATCCCTTTAGGTGGATCTGTAGCGGCCACTTAGTGACCATGAACCATAGTTGAAAAAATGATAAGAGGGAAAATAAAAATAAAATAAATAAAAATTTAAAAGTAATAAACAAAAAAATAAATAATATTAGAGCCCAATATGGAGATGAGTGTAAACATTTAAATGTTGACTTGATTAATAATAAAAAGTTGAAAAAATAATAAAATTTAATTTTTTATATTTTGATTTTTTTTATATTAATAAAAATTATGAACAATTTTTTAGATAAAAGAAAATCATAATATACATATCACATTAAAAAAATATAATGTATAAATAGTAGCTATAAATTAAGATTCGTTTTACCTTCTAAAATAAAATAATGATTCCATAACCATATTTAAATTTAATTAATGAGCACATAAAAAATTAATAATGACAATAAGAGAGAGGGAAGGGAGGCACGGATATAGTGACAAAGTTGGGAGAAGGGGGGGAGAAAGAGATGGGGGGAGAGAGAAGGAGAGAGGGAGGAAGAACAAAGACATAGAGAGAGAAAGACAAGGGAGAGATGGAGAGTGAGGGAGAGAGGAGAGGAGGGAAGAGAGAAAGAAGGAGAGGAGAGAGAAATGGAAAGAAGGGGAAGAGAGAGAGAAGGAGACAAATATGGAGGGGACCAAGAAAAAGAGAGGGAGTGAGATAGAGAGAGGAAGAGAGAGATGGAGTTGGAGGGGGAGAGAGAGGGAGGGAAGAAGAAAGACACAGAAAGAGAAAGGGGGAGAGATAGAGGGAGTGACAAGGGGGAGATGGAGAGAGAGTGAGAGAGAGAGAGAGGAGAGTGAGAGGGAAGCGAGAGAGAGAGAGAGAGGAAAAGGGAGGGAGAGGGAGATAGATAGATGATTTGATAATTACCCTATGAGTGACCTCAGTTGAAGATTTGTTAAACAAAAGGTATTACAGAGCCATGTGCTGGTGTGTGTGTTCTGTGTTATTGAAACAACGAATCAATCAGATTGCCAATACACAGAAAGTAAGTGGAAAGACAGCAGAGAGATACAGTAAGCAACACAAAGATACAAACAGTTTTTAATGAGGAGTTCACCCTATTCTCCAGGGCTACGTCTCCGGTCCAGCTTCAGTGGTGGCCTTGTTTTATTGTTATTACAACAGAGAAATTACAATACAGGGACTCAATATGAGTTCTCTTGACAACAGATTTTGCTTGGCAGGGTGGTTCTTGGATTCCCCATGCCACTCGGAGTACACAGACTCATTCTCTTCCTACCAGCTTGGTGATCCTTGGTCTACGGTGGAAAGAGCCAACTGTGATGCTCAATCCAGACATATTCCCCTATGGGAAGGCTTGAATCTTCAAGCTCTCTGGTGCTCGACGCTACCTGTGGTCAGCTCGGCCCTCTGTCTCCTCTGCTTGGCTTTACTGTTCTCTATGTTCAGTCCTCCTTTTAGGGTGCACTGTTCACTATCTCTCTTGGTCACTCGAACTCCTCTCAAAATCCCCCTTTCGACTTTCTCTATTCATGGCTTTAACCATTCGATCCCTATGCATGTTCGGTTCCTCTCCCACCTGCGTCGATTCTCCTTCTGCAGCTGTGCTTGGAGTTCCCTATTCAACGTCAGCATGAACGCTCAAGGAGTACCACGTGTCCCCGTCAGAACAGTGCCAGCCTACTCATCGATTCATTTCTTCGGTTATGTCGTGGATACGTTCTTTCTCCACCGCGACGGTCAACGGATTCCAAATCCCTTTAGGGCGCGGCTTAATTCCAGGTCGATTCCACTTCTTTCTATTGGGCGCAATCTTAGCGGTCCGATCTGGGCTCCTCAAGATCCGACGTCATATGCACGCCGAGCGCGGTTGACTTGCTCGACCGATAACGCGCGATCACAACAGTTTTTCTCTCACCTTCGCCGCCACACGTTGATCGTTGAGTGGGATCGCTCCTCTCTCTTCGAAAACCTCTTACCGTTCAAGGGCGCCCCGATCAAAACCATCGGTTTCCAGGGCGCGGGTCCCACCTTTGTACTTTAGCATTTTTCATTTTTCCCCGCGGTTCTCTGGCTCCCAATGTGACCAAGGGCTTAAGGCTCCCCCATTTCTTCTATATTTGCCCATGCGTGATTCGCGCATCGAAAACCACCTCCTTTTCCCGATCTGGGGCTCCCAGGGGCTACTTTGACCTCTTGTGCAGTCTCCATGGGCCTCAGTCAGCGTGCTTTGACCGAGGTCCTCATCGTTCCGTGCCGGTTGCCATGGCCACTGGTTCAGGGTGTTTTTGATGTTGTTTTGGATTCTTTAAAGATTTGTTTCATCCCGAAACAGCCATGGTTCTTTGTCGGTCATTTATGGATCTGATTCGGATCACGGCCTTCCTACTGAAAAAGCTTTTGGACCACCAAAAGTTGGTTTTCTTCAAGCATCGACTAAGTGAGGAAACTGTTGTCTCACTTGTCCAATCTCAATCCACTTCAAACTGCTCGGCTTCGAACCTTTAAGCCCAATTTGGAGGTATTCCACCTGTCCACTGCGCGTTGTCCTTACCTTCCTGTCCAGCACTGTGTCTTCCCGTAACTCATTAAGAGATTTAGGTAGCAGGTCATCAACAGAAGGTAATTGACTTTGCTCTTCAGGGTCCTCAATCATTGAAAGTTCAAACAACCTCAAGCAATCTGCGTTCACGACTAAGTAGATGTGCATGTAAGATGATAGATCAAGGCGAAAAGCATTCTCACCAATCTTCTCAAGTATCCTGAAGGGTCCATACCCGATAGGTTTTAGCTTTTTACCTTCACCTTGCATTCTGTCATTGCTGATATACAGCCAGACTTGGTCTCCAACTTGAAAACTATGCTCCATCTGATGCTTGTCATTCCTAGCCTTGTACTTGGCCTGGCTCTTTTCCAGTTGTTCCTATACTGCCTAGTGGATTTCCTGGATCTGTTCAATGAACTAGTTGCTTTGTCCACATCGTTGTGTTCATTAACCATGGTATCTTTACCAAAGACAAAATCCAAAGGAGACCTTGGTATGAAACCAAAATAGGTCTCAAAAGGAGATCTCTGTGTAGAAGAGTGTTTGGCTCTATTGTAAGCATGTTACACATAACACAAGTGTTCATCCCAAAGCTTAGGGTGTTTGCTACAATATCCTCTCAGTAACTGGATCACTGTCCTGTTAACTACTTCTGTCTGGCCATCTGTTTATGGATGAAAAGTTGTGCTTTTCTTCAACTTGGTGTCCATTAGTTCCCACAGACTTGACCAAAACTTCCCCAGAAATCGGGTGTCTCGATCAAATACAATAGAAGTGGGTAATCCAAAATGAACCCATACATGTTCAAATAATAATTTTGCAGTTTGTTCAGCGGTAATCTGTTTACTACAGGGTATCAAAATACACATTTTGCTGAACCTATCCACAACAACATACAGATAATCATGACCTTTCCTAGATTTAGGCAGATCCTCCAACAAAATCCATGGAAATGCTTTCCCAAGGGTGAGAAAGAACTGGTAATGGAGTGTATAAGCCTAGTTTTCTGTTACTGGGCTTGCTTTTAGCACACATAGCACATCCCTTTACATATCTAGAAACTGTTTCATTCATTTTCGGCCAATAGCAGAACCTTTGCAGTTGTGCAACTATTTTACTTAGCCCAAAGTGACCTGATATCAGAGAAGTGTGTGCTTCCCTAATTATCTTTACTCTCTCAGTTTGTGGAATGCAGAGTTTCCCACAATGATATAAGAGTCGGTCCTTCACATGATAGTCCAATTCTTCTACTCTTTTGCCTTGACTGAAAGTTTCATATACATCTTTAAAGTCCATATCCTAAGCATATTGTTCTATGTAGCTTTCATGCAACACAGAATTATGCTCAAGTATGGTAGATGCATTTATAATGGGTCTAGATAACATATCTGCAACCTTGTTATGTATGCCCTTTTTATATCTGATGACGAAATGAAACTGTTGTAGAAAACCCATCCATCTGTAATGTCTTGATTGTTGCAACTTAGTTTGGGAGTGTAGATATTGAAGTGGCTGATGATCAATATGTATTATTGTTTCTTTGCCCATTAGGTAATGCTTCCACTTTTTCACACTCTGAACTAATGCATACAATTCTTTATCATAGGTAGGATACTTAACTACTGCAGGTTTAAAAGTCTCAAAATGATAACATATGGGTTTACCGTGTAGTGTCAAAACTGCTCCCATGGCATAGTCACTGGCATCAGTTTGGATCTCAAATGGTCTTTGTAGATCTGGTAGTGCTAGTACAGGTGTTGTACTAATCTTTTCTTTCAAGGTGTCGAAGCCTTTCTGCTGTTTGCCTCCCCACTGAAACACCTTGTTTAATCCTGTCAAAGCATGTAAGGGAGTTGCAATTGAGGAAAATTTTGAAATGAACTTCCTCCAATATTGTGCTGCTCCTAAGAAGCTTCTCACTTCTGTAGCAGAGTGGGGTTTAGGCCAGTTTACAATGACTACCACTTTAGAGGGATCTATTTTCAATTCACCTCCCCCTACTATATGACCCAAATAATTTAGAGACATTTTTCCAAATTCACATTTGGAGAGTTTAACATAAATTTTTTCTCTTCTCAAAACATCTAATGTCTACTTAACATGCTTTAAATGTTCTTCCCACGTTTTACTAAAAATTAGAATGTCATCCAGATAC